>JXCR01130835.1:10030-31518 GCA_002079205.1 Phalaenopsis hybrid cultivar | reverse complement strand
ATATATATAGATATATATATATATATATATATATATATATATATATATATATATATATATATATATATATATATATATATATAAGAGTATTATTTTGAGCCAAACACGAATAAGAACAAACAAAACTTTGTTTCTATTCGGCTTCAAAACTTTGTTTCTATTTGGTTCATTTATATATCGAGCACAAAAATATTTATGTTTAGTTTGCTTACTTAGCGAACGAATCAAATTCGTATTATTTAACTAGCCGAACACTATTCACGAACAAAAAGCGATTTTGCCATCCCTAAATGCACCTATTCTTACGTGCCAAGTACCTATACCCATAAAATATAAATTTGAAATAAATGGAATCATTTTAGTTTTAGAATGAGGAAAGCATATAAATTCCCTCACGTCATTGAAGGACCTGCGACACATTACTAATGTGCAGCGCATGGTTTGTGACTTGGGCCATACGAGCGGTGTCTGTTGCGTAAGCCCACTAACATTATTTTAGGTCATGGGCGTATTTCTGAATCTTTCAACAAAATAAAGAGGCTGATTTGTTGAAGGTATATATTTTGAATATAAAATAAAATAATGGAATATATCATGATGTTTAGTTATGCATGAGAAATTTTTTAAACTTTTACTTTTTGTTATTTGAATTATTGTAAACTAAAGAAGTTTTTTATTATTCATTTATTTTTTTAATGGAATGCATAAAATTGCATGGGGTGGTAGCGATTAGGGCCTGGTGATGGATATGACGAAGGAAGCTTCGATGGATAGCTTGGATCTTCGAAAAGATTGGGATATTATTGGTAGATGTTGGTTGATTCTAGCGATGTCATAGGCATTAGCGGGACTTGTGTCAACATATGTGGCAACATGGGTAGGTCGTTTGTAGAGGGCTCCTAGATTGCTAGTGACTATGAGGTTGTTTGTGTTGGTTGTGTGCGAGTTATAACTGGTAAAATATATTTCAAATTTATCTAATTTTGGTGAATTTTGAATATATGTAAATTGACATGGGCATGGAGTTTAAAATTTCTTAGAAGTATGCTCTTGTTTTAGTTTGGCATTCATGTCTCGAAAATACAACACCTGAAATAATCTCAATTCTAAAACCCCAGAATAATATCTTGTAAGACCAGCTCTAGAGGCACAAATATGTCTGATCAGTTGTTTCTTGCTCTTTGTCCTGTTTGCTAACGTATAGTATTTGATGCGCATTATCAATTACGAAAATCGAAACTTATTTAGACAATTATTCGAATTTGATCGATCAATTTTTCAATTTTTATAGATTCTTTTAGATATAATTTATATGAGGATAATTTAGGTNAATAATCAACTTATAGTGGATTTTTATAACTGGGTCAGACCCCGTGATTTTTTCCCTTTACGAGTTTTCCACATAAAAACTTTTGGTGTCATCAAATGTTGATTCCCTTTCATCTGAGTGTGTATTAAATCCTCATGCAACGCTAAGACGATAATCCATTACTCTACCGTCGTGAATTTTCTAGCACGCATCAGGTGGGGTGGGTTGTTAGGAGCCTATTGATAACCAAGGCGGATGAAGCTTCGAATAATAGCATAGATATTCAATGAGATTAGGACAGTATCTGTAAGTGTTGGCTGAGTCAGGGATGTCATAGGTGCTAGTGGGACTTGTGTCAAGTAGGTGAGGTGGAGCAGATTTGATAACACTGGCAAGGCCGAAGTTGGTATATGGTTTCTAGATTGCTAGTGGCTATAAGGGCGCACACGTGTATATATATTTATATTTATATATGTATGTATGTGTATGCATATACATGTATGCGTATGTATGTATGTTTGTATAGTATGTATATGTATATATAGATGTATATATATGTATATACTTACATGTGTGTGTGTGTGATATATGATTTATAAGAGTTTTATTATTATTTTTTAATTTCTAATTGAATTGGTCTCTCTCTTTCTCTGATTAATCTCAACAAGTGTGACTCAAAAACTAAGTGATGAATTAACTTTTAACATTGGCTATGGTGAAAAAATGTATACATCAAGACTCGATGAAGCTCATAAGATTAAATTAAAAGGAACGTTATTCTCATTGATTAATTTCATAAAAAATTGACACCTAATTAGGTAACATGAGGTAGATTATATGCTTATCTATTATTATCATCTGTTAACCCCAAAGACATTACTCCATTTTTACTCTTTCATATGGCATTAGATAGTAGACTTTATAAAAGTTATCGTTAAAGTTAATTTTTCATTCAATATAAAATCTAAAACCTCCTTTAAAAAATTGAAAGAAATTTATAAAGAAACTATTGTGAGACTATGTGCTCATTTCGGTCTTAACTATTTTCATCCGCCGCTAATGACATACTTTAACTGATTTGTCCTTACCCCTTCCAAGATTAAGGCTTAAATTTTGAAATCTTCTAACATTTCGAATAAAGTGTTGCAATTAAAGCCACACTTATATCAAATATAATTCTCATAAATGAAATTAAATTTCATAATTGAAAGCTACCTAAACAATAAAATAAATCACAAAAAGGCACCGGAAGTTATGGTAATTACTTTCAAATATAATTGAATAATCATTAAATATTGGTTGTTCAAATTACATTACATCTTAGATTTCTCATCTCATAAATTATAGAGCACTATACACACGAGCAAGAATAGAAAATTTTTTTATCACAAAATATTTTCATCACTAAATTGGTGGCATACATGAGGATTAATAAGAATAAGAAACTTCTTCACATCCCAAAAGAAACAAATGGATTGGGAGAAATCTATATCAAATAAATTGCCGAAAGTGAAGATCTTGTTATAGTACCTCAATAGAATGAAAAGAAAACATAATCAGGCTTAGCTCGTGTTCGGCTCGTTTATATTTCAAGCTCAAAAAGTGTGTTTGTGTTCGGCTCATTTGCTTAGCGAGCCAAACGCTAGCTGTTGACAAACAAATAGTCGTTTTAACAACCCTAATAACGTAGCCATAAGATGTTAAGAATTGGGGCAAGATTTAAAACATCATTTGAATCTAATTTCATAATATTTATTTTATTGTCTTAATTAATACTTTTAATTGATTATAAATTTTTGTAGTTTTGCAGTCAANATATATATATATATATATATATATATATATATATAATTTAATTATTTCGAGCCAAACACGAATAAGAACAAACAAAACTTTGTTTCTATTTGGTTCATTTATACATCGAACACAAAAAATATTTATGTTTAGTTTGTTTACTTAGCGAACGTATCAAACTCGCACTATTCACAAACAAAAAGCCATTTTGCCATCCCTGAATGCACCTAGCCTTACGTGCCAAGTGCCTATAGACCCGGGACCAAAATTCTATTGCAAAGAGAAATATTGGCTGTTAGACTTGCGTGTGCTCTTTCGGATGTAGACACAATTCAATCTGAGATCAAACCGACTAATGAACCCCCATAAAATATAAATTTGAAATAAATGGAATCATTTTAGTTTTAGAATGAGGAAAGCATCTCATTTCCCTCACGTCATTGAAGGACCTGCGACACATTACTATTGAACAGCGCATGGTTTGTAATTTGGGCCATACGAGGGGTGTCTGTTGCGTAAGCCCACTAACAATATTTTTGGCTATTGACGTATTTCTAAATCTTTCAAAAAAATTAAGAGACTGATTTGTTGAAGGTATATATTTTGAATATAAAATAAAATAAATTCAATACATTTGGAATATATCATGATGTTTAGTTATATATGAAAATTTTTTAAACTTTTACTTTTTGGTATTTGAATTATTGTAAACCAAAGAATTTTTTTTTAATTATTTTTTTAATGGAATGCATAAAATTGCATGGGGTGGTAGCGATTAGGGCCTAGTGATGGATAAGACGAAGGAAGATTCCATGGATTGCTTGGATCTTCGAAATGATTGGGATATTATTGGTAGATGTTGGTTGATTCTAGCGATGTCATAGGCATTAGCGGGACTTGTGTCAGCATGTTTGGCAACATGGGTAGGCCGTTTGTCGAGGGCTCCTAGATTGCTAGTGACTATGAGGTTGTGTGTGTTGGTTGTGTACGAGTTATAACTGGTAAAATATATTTCAAATTTATCTAATTTTAGTGAATTTGGAATATATGTAAATTGACATGAGCATGGAGTTTAAAATTTCTTAGAAGTGTGCTCTTATTTTAGTTTGGCATTCATGTCTCGAAAATACAACACCCCAAATAATCTCAATTCAACAACCCCAAAATCATATCTTGTAAGAGCAGTTCTGGAGGCACAAATATGTCTGATCAGTTGTTTCTTGCTCTTTGTCCTGTTTGCTAACGTATAGTATTTGATGCACATTGTCACTTACGAAAATCAAAACTAATTTAGACAATTATTCGAATTTGATCGATGAATTTTTCAATTTTTGTAGATTCTTTTAGATATAATTTACATGAGGATAATTTAGGTGTTTTACAATATAGATATTTTAGGTGTTTTACATATATAAACCTTTGATTTGTCTGTCAAATGACTCGGTTGCCTAAAACCAGTCGGTCATGGTTCGACAAGATTGGTTCATTCAATAGTACTGAACAGGGGCTTGATGGTCTTCGGGTCCACAAGACTTGACTCAATTGACTTGGCTTAGAGTGGTCGAATATTGATCCATGGATGAGGAACTCCGGTGGCAAAACATGGTTAGGCTATCAGGCAAAGGGCGAGTCACTATTATGTGACTAGTAACGCCCTTCCTGATGAGGGTTTCTTTCGGGATACTCCATGCGATTGGGCTTTGACCATTTCTCTGACTTAGACGAGAGATCTCAAGGGAGTCCGTGAAATAACTGACAATGTTGAATTCTCCTTTTATATTAGATTGTGGTGAGACAGAATGTGTCTTTTCTCGCTCGATTGGTTTTGCTCTTTGGTTAGGATGGTTTACATTCATTCGGCCTCTAGCCCCGGTTCAGGGGAGCTAAGCCTGGTTAGGTAGATAATTTGGTATTCTGTTAGTCAATCCTTAGTCTTCCGCTAGTAAACTCTTGGTCTTTTGCCTATGGGTCGTTGGTCTTCCGTCTATGGGTCTTTGGTCATTCAACTATGGGTCGTGATCATTAGTTGTACTCATTTGTACTTTTTATTTTTTTGGATTTACTCGAGATTCTTGCAGACGTATATCTAATATAAAATTTTGAACATAATATAATATGAATTAAATACATTTGAAATATTTCATGATGTTGAGTTATATGTAAGAAAATTTTAAAAATACTAATTTTTGGCATTTAAATTATTGTAAAGTAATTTTTTTCTTCATTATTTTTTAATCTAGTGCACAAATTTGGGTGGTGATACGCCAACAACAAATTTCATCATCTGACAGGAATCTCGAGGCAAGACACAAATCTCAAAACAACGTTTTGAGCAAGAAATATTCAAACTTCAATTAAAAGTCATCCAGAGCTCCGATTTCAACAAATTTATAGTCAAACTGACCGAGTCGATGAGACAGACCTAATGATATCAAAGTTAGTCTAATCCGAGTCAAATTAAGGCAGATCAAGTGATTAAATCTTTTTTGGAAGATTTTAGGACATGTTTGAAAAATCAAACAAATGTCAAATTTAGCGAGTTCATACTCAAATAGAGCGTCTCAACTAGGCGAATCCAACGAGCCCAAGATGACTCAATTCTGACATCGTTAAGGCACTCAAATGTCCATCAAACGTCATCTGATCGAGGGAAGCTCTCTGGACCGTCCGATCAAAATAGTTCATATTCATGCATTAATTGCACCCAGAACACTATAAATAGAGTCTCACCCTAACATGAGGGAGAGAGGCTTGAGAGAGAACTTAAGACTTTGAGAAAGAGCTTTAGTCCAACACCATCCTTGTCATCGTAGACCACCGTCGGCCACCACTGGTCACTGCTGACCTCTGTCGACCACCGCCGACCGTCATTGTCTGTCGAAGACCACCGCCGACCAGCACCGATGATCAACAACCGCCAATGACCTCCATCGATCACCGTCGACCACCGCCGATCGCCGCTGACCTGCATCGACCATCGTTGACCATCATCAACTGTCGTCAACCACCGCTAACGAGACGTCATCAGTCGACGTTGTATCTTGAAAAATCTAATAACAACTTCCCATATGTGGGACAAGGGGTCTCTATAGTAATCAACTTATAGTAGATTTTTATAGCTCGGTCAGGCCCCGTGGTTTTTTCCCTTTACGGGTTTTCCACATAAAAGCTTTTGGTGTCATCACAGGTTGATTTCCTTTCATCTGAGTGTGTGTTGAATCCTCGTGCAACGCTAAGACGATAATTCATTACTCTACCGCCGTGAATTTTCTAGCACGCATCAGGTGGGTTCGGTTGTTAGGAGCCTATTGATAGCCAAGGTAGATGAAGCTTCGAATAATAGTATAGATATTCAATGAGATTAAGATAGTATCTGTAAGTGTTGGCAAAGTCAAGGATGTCATAGGTGCTAGTGGGACTTGTGTCAAGTAGGTGACGTGGAGCAGATTTGATAACGCTGGCAAGGCCGACGTTTGTATATGGTTTCTAGACTGACTGCTAGTGGCTATAAGGGCGCGCACGTGTATATATATTTATATTTATATATGTATGTATGTGTATGCATATACATGTATGTGTATGTTTGTATATGTATATATAGNCATATGAATATAGATACACACACACACGGATATATATATATATATATATATGTGTGTGTGTGTGTGTGTGTGTGCGCGCGCGCGCGCACTGCAAGCGTTGACCTGTTGGTGGTGGGGTCACTGTAAGTCCCCTCAGGTTAAGGGTTCGATCTCATGATGGCGCAAGGGCTCTGGAATTTTAGACACATGGCGCGGGCTCTGATCATGGGGTGAAAAAGTGCATGTGAAATCGATATTTGAGTGTCTACCAAATATCTATCTCCTTTTAGAAATATATATATATATATTATATGTGTGTGTGTGTGAGTACACAACACATAAAGTTTGATGTTCACATTTATAAAACTTTGGTATCATAAATGCTTTATGTGGTATGCATGTTAATTCCCCTAAAATCTTATTTTAATTTGTTTTTCATTTAAAGATTAAATTTTTATTTTAAATTTATACGATACCTTAAAATATTTACAAGAAAAGAGTTCGAAAGTTATAAATTAGAATAAAATATGGAATGACTATAAAAATAAAAAACAGAGATCAACAATAATATGTAATGAAGAGGAATTAAAATAGAAAAAAGAAATATAAGAGCCAATTACTCAAATAGAACGAGTAAAGGGGCATTATATAGCCTTCAGCCAAAATAAATCCAAGGCCAATTTAGCAAAAGAACAAAATGAATGATATTAAAGTACTTTGAGTGATTTAGGACTAGGGAGAGTGTACGAAAATATATGAATGATGTTAAACTATTTTGGAAACTAATGTGTTACATCCAAACTTAAAAAATCTTGTAGCATAACACCTCGAATTGACCTCTGAAACCCCTTAAAAAATGATTCTATTTTTTAGTGCAACAGTCCACTTGAAAAGTCAACAAGTGCAAACCTGAATTTAAATTGGATACTACTTCATATGAATTCTAGCTGCTAATCCATTTACCTTCCTTTCTTTATCTCTCATGGGCTATATAAAAAACATGGACTGGTCGAATAATTATTTCCTTGAGTTAGAAGAGGTTAATTGACATATTAATTGCTTCAATGAAAATAATAACTCAAGAGAATAGCAAGAAATTTGTCCTAATCTGATCAAAAGCACTCTTATTAGCATGAATTTTCTTAGAATATGAAATCTTATTCAGCATATATCTTAGAACCAATGAAATCTACCCAAACGAGGCTAGATACTCCATTAAAATTTTCGTAAATTAAACTAATATCAATATATTCTCATATTGTACTTTGCTTGACTCCATAAATAAATCCACATATTCATAAAAATCACACTAAATAGGATGAAAATGTTGAATATGAAATTATTCGTGAATCGCACTCAATGAATATAGCATAAGACAGGAGAGAGTGGGGGGAGGTGGGAAGGGCGTGCGAGACAGGGGGAGGAAAAGTGCACAAATGCACAAAGACTTGCCCATCTTGGAGAAACTTATGTAGACTCTTGTTGTTATAATTTAATATCTATCAATACATGAGAAGTGAGCGGGCTAACAGCTCCTCATACATAAAATGATCCCTTATTTATAGTAGAAAGAGTACAATATTAAGATATTACATTTCTAATTTTTCTTTAATGAGGGTTGTACATGTGTTTTTTGGATATTTTACATACGTGGGTCAATGGCTATCAATTGTATTGTGTTACTCAAGTTACGGGTTGTCCAGAACATTGAATATCCAAACTGTGGGACTTTTAGATTGATAATCATTCAGACTACAATATGCAATCTAACATATATTTTATATACATATTTAATTCCTCGATTAGCTTATCTCCTTAAAAGACAATTGTGAAAAGAACAAGAGAATTTTAATGCAAAGAATATTATCGCATCTACTCATAATTGACAATTGAATAATTGAATTTCCTTCAATTTTGATGACTTTGAAGTGCTCTCTTAAGGTCTTTGGGTAAGTGGATCGGCTCGGTTGACTAAGCTTTACTGACATCCGACTCAATGGATGTTTTATGTTAGCTGATCTGTCTTGGCGAACGGCCTTATCTTTAACTTAGAGAAATTTTTTTTTTATTACTGATTATTTGTAAGTAAACATATAAGAAATGTTGTGAAAACTAATCAAGCAAAAAATAAAGTGGAGTTCTTGGCCGGTTTTCACTTATGTTTTTGTGCTCAACCTCTTACTCTGTGTTTTATTTTCCTTGTAACGAGCTCTTGATTTTTGATGATTGATGGATCGGGTTTGTTGAGGATTCCATCGATCCATTTTATTGGGTTATTACTCGATTCAAGTCATTTGCCCAGTCAGGTCTTCACCTTGGACGGGTCATACCTTTCACCAAGCATATTATGCAGATCTTATTGGTGCCTTCATGAGGGTAACTATTGAGACTTCTTGTTGCGATGATTTGCAAGCCGCTCATCACGGATCTTGTCGCTAATGGTTAGAGAATCACCTCCATAGCTTGACTTGTGCTGAGTTAGGAGACATAAGCTTTTGATGCTTGGTTGTTGTTGGGTCAGTACTTGTGTAATTTGCAGATCAGACGTTAATTGTCTTTATCAGTCAAACATTGATGATTTTTAAGAGAATATTATCGATCAGACTATACTTCATCATTGTTAAAATTTTAGAGAATATTACCGACCAAATATTGCTTGTCCCTAGCGGTTTTGTTGCTTGAATAGAACTTCCCCTACTCGATAGCCCAAGTTCCAAAAGTGTTGGATGGATTTTGATCATCCATTACATAAAAGATCCCAAGTTTCTCAAGTGTCGGTCGAACCCTGAATTATGTACATAATTAGAAAAGTTTTTCTCATTATTTTTATGAATGAAATACATAAGTTGGAATGAAAACAAACTTCTAATGATGCAAGTCATCTAAACTGCAGGCTGTCTAGACAGTTGGTTGTATGGACTGTTGGTCGTCCAAATTGTGGGTCACCTAGGTTGCTGGTCTTCCATCTTGCAGATCATCCAGGTTGTTGGTCATCCACATTACTAGTATTCCACACTGTTAGTCATCAATAATGCAAGTCATCCAGGTTGTTGGTTGTCCAGTCTGTCGGTCATCTCTCTTCATGAGTTTCCCACTCCCAAGGAATCAAGCATAAGACTTGATAGAGAGGGTAGAGACAGAGTGAGGAAGAGTGCATGACAATTTGCCCCTCTAAGGCAAACTGGAGTATTCCTAAGCTCTTGTGACTCTTTTAATATAATCAAATCTTTATGAATACACGAGTAGGGAGAGGGCCAAAAGTCCCCCTTACATAAATATTTATAAAAGATGTTGTACAATATGAAGATATTACATTTCAAACCTTGCTTTAATGAGGGTTGTATATGATATTTTGAGTATTTTATATATGTAAGTCTGTGGCTATCAATATTATTGGGTCATCCAAGTTGTGAGTCTTCTAGATTTCTGGTTAACCAGACAGCATGTTGTACCGACTGTGAGATTTAATTCGACACATTTAATCTTANAGCAACGGCAGGTGAAGTTTCTTCCCATAGAGGTAGTCCTCTATTTGCATCCTCCAGTAACTAAAATCTGTGTCATTGAACTTCTCGATCCCTAATGCCATCACTTCGTCTCCGCCCATCGTTTTCTTTCAGCATTGAACCTGCTCTGATTACCAATTGTTATGAAAAACGACGACAATAAAACGAAAAATAGATCGAGAAAAATCACACCAAAAAGGCGACACAAGATTTACGTGGTTCGACAAATTGCCTACGTCCACGGAGCTGCAGATGATTTTATTAGCTCTTTGAGGATTACACCGTCGACCACGTCGACTTACAAGAAAGAATTCTCATTCTCTCTCTCTTTCTCTCACCTTCTCTCTCTCTAAACCGAGAGTCACACCAAGAAGAAGAAAAGATAATTTAAACTGTTTTGAGAGTCATTTTTNTTGCCCAGTCAGGTCGTCACATCGGACGGGTCATATCTTTCACCAAGCATATTATGCAGATCTTATTGGTGCTTTCATGAGGGTAACTATTGAGACTTGTTGTTGCGATGATTTGCAAGCCGCTCATCACGGATCTTGTCGCTAATGGTTAGAGAATCACCTCCAGAGCTTGACTTCTGCTGAGTTAGGAGACATAAGCTTTTGATGCTTGGTGGTTTTTGGGTAATTTGTAGATCAGACATTAATCATCTTTATCAGTCAAACTTTGATGATTTTTAAGAGAATATTATCGATCAGACTATACTTCATTATTGTTAAAATTTTAGAGAATATTGCCGACCAAATATTGCTCGTCCCTAGCGGTTTTGTTGCTTGAATAGAACTTCCCCTACTCGATAACCCAAGTTCCAAAAGTGTTGGATGGATTTTGATCATCCATTACATAAAACATCCCAAGTTTCTTGAGTGTCGTCGAACCCTGAATTATGTACATAATTAGAAAAGCTTTTCTCATCATTTTTATGAATGAAATACATAAGTTGGAATGAAAACAAACTTCTAATGATGCAAGTCATCTAAACTGCAGGTTGTCTAGACAGTTGGTTGTATGGACTGTTGGTCGTCCAAATTGGGAGTCATCTAGGCTGCTGGTCTTCCAGCTTGCAGATCATCCAGGTTGTTGGTCATCCACACTACTAGTATTCCACACAGTTAGTCATCAATAATGCAAGTCATCCAGGCTGTTGGTTGTCCAGTCTGTCGGTCATCCCTCTTCATGAGTTGCCCACTCCCAAGGAATCAAACATAAGACTTGATAGAGAGGGTTGAGACAGAGTGAGGAATAGTGCATGACAATTTGCCACTCTAAGGCCAACTAGAGTATTCCTAAGCTCTTGTGACTCTTTTCATAAAATCAAATCTTTATGAATATAAGAGTAGGGAGAGGGCCAAAAGTCCCCCTTACATAAAATGATCCATATTTATAAAAGATGTTGTACAATATGAAGATATTACATTTCAAACTCTGCTTTAATGAGGGTTGTATAGGATATTTTGAGTATTTTATATCTGTAAGTCTGTCGCTATCAATCTTATTGGGTCATCCAAGTTGTGAGTCTTCTAGATTTCTGGTTAATCAGACAGCATGTTGTACCGACTGTGGGATTTAATTCGACACATTTAATCTTGATGTACACATTCTATAAACTTACTATAAATTAGTTCATATGAAAACATGCATGATTTTCAATCTAAAAAACATACTCTTATAAAAATCAATTTTATTTTAAAAAACTAAAAATAATAATAATAAAAAGTAGCCCCACCCAAATATGCATGGTTCCATAGCTAAAAACTCCCTTCTAATCAGCCCNTATGAAAACATGCATGATTTTCAATCTTAAAAACATACTCTTATAAAAATCAAATTTATTTTAAAAAACTAACAATAATAATAAAAACAAAAGCAGCCCCACCCAAATGCATGGTTCCATAGCTAAAAACTCCCTTATTACCAGCCCGAAAGAAACAGAAAACAAACCAAAGTCAAATACGACCAACAATCAAGTAAAGCCTACTAACATATTACTAACAAAACCCACCAGCAAAGCCGATATCACATCGAGTCGCATCCCTGNTATGAAAACATGCATGATTTTCAATCTTAAAAACATACTCTTATAAAAATCAAATTTATTTTAAAAAACTAAAAAAAATAATAATAAAAAGCAGCCCCACCCAAATATGCATGGTTCCATAGCTAAAAACTCCCTTATTACCAGCCTGAAAGAAACAGAAAACAAACCAAAGTCAAATACGACCAACAATAAAGTAAAGCCCACTAACATATTACTAACAAAACCCACCAGCAAAGCCGATATCACGACGAGTCGCANATCAGCCCGAAAGAAACAGAAAACAAACCAAAGTCAAATACGACCAACAATAAAGTAAAGCCCACTAACATACTAACAAAACCCACCAGCAAAGCCGATATCACGACGAGTCGCGTTCCCTACAGCATCAATCATCTTCCTTCGCGCACGCAGCAAGTGCCCTCTCAAACTGCGCCCACCGCTGCTCCACCGACCCGCTATACCCCACCGACATCCGCACAAGACCAGGAGAGATCCCCGCAACCTGCTTCTCCTCCTCACTAAGCTTACTCGCCGTGCTGCTTCCAGAGCACGACATGAGCGTCTCGTAGTAGCCGAGTGAGACCGCAATAAGCCCGAACTGAGTCGTGTTCTGTAAGTGATAAAGCAGGCGGTTGGCGCGCTCTGCAGTGCCCATGTCGAGACAGAGCATGCCGCCGAAGCCGTAGCCTGGATTGGCGAGGGAGCGGAGGAGGTTGTGGTGAGGGTGGCTCNAGCGTCTCGTAGTAGCCGAGTGAGACCGCAATAAGCCCGAACTGAGTCGTGTTCTGTAAGTGATAAAGCAGGTGGTTGGCGCGCTCTGCGGTGCCCATGTCGAGACAAAGCATGCCGCCGAAGCCGTAGCCTGGATTGGCGAGGGAGCGGAGGAGGTTGTGGTCAGGGTGGCTGGCTAGGCCGGGGTAGATGACTTTCAAGCCCAGCTGCTCCATGCGTGAGGCGTACAGCATTGCGCGCGCGCAATGCTCTTTCATGCGGAGGGCGAGGTGGGAGAGTCGCTCTGATAGTTCGAAGGCTACCTTCGGNGGCGTACAGCATTGCGCGCGCGCAATGCTCTTTCATGCGGAGGGCGAGGTGGGGGAGTCGCTCTGATAGTTCAAAGGCTACCTTCGCGTTCATTGTTGGGCCAAGCATCATAAGAGTTCCGCCATGAAGATCCATCATTGAGTTTATGAGCGTTGCCGGCCCGCAGATTGCGCCTGCATGTCAGTCAATGGCGGATAGACTAAATTAGGATGATAATTGAAATTGATTACTGATTTGAGGGCTAGATTGGGACTTAAGATGAAAATGAAACATCTTTTTTGCTGATTTAAAAATTAACTTTTGAGAATGTTTAGTGATGAGAAACGAAGTTTGCTCATGACTACTAGCGTTTTTAACACGCTGCCTTCATGTGAAAATCTTTGTTTTAGGATATCCTTATACAAAATAGAATAAAGAAAAAAGATATTTCATTGATTATGAATGAAAGATATATCAAAGAGTGAGCTAAATTTGTAAGAACGATTTTCATACCTATGCCAGCATGTTAAAGATATATGTACGGGGCAGACGGTGGAGATGGGTGCCAAAAAAAAAAAAAAATCAACGCATGGAGGCTTTCATGCATCTTCATACGCATTTGATATTTTTATTGCAATGTGTGGAGGTAAAGCATGGGAGCCGACCCATAAGCGCCAGCCATGGGCACTCAAGCCCCACTGGCACGGCTCACAGTGGAGCCAGAGCTTAGGCATCGGCTCAGTCGTAAAAGTGCTCATATCAAGAGAGGCTCACACCTATTCCCAGTCTATTGACATCTATGCGCCTATACAGAAAGCTTGGCACCTAGGCGACCAGGGCAGATTTCTTTTAGGATTTATTTTTAATCCCATTTTTTAGCAATTATGCGTCTATTATTGGGCGTCGAACAGAAAGCTTGGCACCTAGGCGACCAGGGCAGATTTCTTTTAGGATTTATTTTTAATCCCATTTTTTAGCAATTTTTTATGAGGCTTTGAGTTTCTTTCTTTTGAATTCTTTAACGAGCATCCCGGTGAAAGTGATAAGTGTCGAGGAGGTGGATTCAGTAATTCAACTTGATTTTATGTCGAATCACAGATTGAAGGATTGTGGAGCGAGTCTTATAATTTTATTTTATTTTTTTTGAGAGAGAAAACTTATGTTAGTTTTTTGTAAAACTTTAATTTTTTTCCGTTCTCAGATTTTTCCACGAAAAATTCTTACATGTTTTTCCAATTGTTTTGATTGTGATTTATATTTAATTTTGTTCTGATTTTCTTGAATTGGTGCAATCCTATTATTCCATGATGAGACTTAATTTCTAATTGATCCTGAGCGCCCATCAATTTGGAAAATTTTCCATATTTCATATCAATTTTTTCCTTCAATATAAGCACAACAACGGTACCTGTTTTAGGTGCACAAGGTTACTAAAAACGATAATAAGTATTTTGCAATATAATGATACTCGTGAAAACACCAATGAAATTTGTGCAATCTTGCAGATCGAGTTGGGATACACCACCGGCACTCAGAAAGAAACTTCAGAAAAAAACCTATGTGAGACCCAATTTAGAAAGAAAGATTATACNTAAATTAGAATCAATTTATCAAAGAATCTGTCGTAATAGGAAGTGGACCGGGTCTCCACCTTCCTCAACATAGTGATGAGAAACGAAGTTTGCTCATGACAACTAGCGTTTTTAACACGTTGCTTTCATGTGAAAATCTTTGTTTTAGGATATCTTTATACAAAGTAGAATAAAGAAAAAGGAAATTTCATTGATTATGAATGAAAGAGATATCAAAGAGTGAGCTAAATTTGAAAGAACCATTTTCATACCTATGCCAGCATGTTAAATATATGTACGGGGCAGACGGTGGAGATGGGTGCCAAAAAAAAATAACGCATGGAGGCTTTCATGCATCTTCATCTGCATTTGATATTTTTATTGCAATGTGTGGAGGTACAGAATGGGAGCCGACCCATTGGCGACAGCTTGGGTACTCAAGCCCTCACTGGCACGGCTCACAGTGGAGCCAGAGCTTAGGCATCGCCTGAGCCGTACAAGGTAAAAAGAGAGACCGACACCTATGCCCGCTCTATTGGCACCTATGCGCCTATTATTGGGCTTCCGACAGAAGGCTCGACACCTGGGCGCCGAGGGCAGATTTTTTTTAGGATTTATTTTTAATCCCATTTTTTAGCAGTTTTTTTTGGGGCTTTGAGTTTCTTTCTTTTGAATTCTTCAACGACCGTCTCGGAGAAAGTGACACGTGTCGAGGAGGTGGATTCAGTAATTCAACTTGATTTTACGTCGAATCTGAGATTGAAGGATTGTGTAGCGGGTCTTATACATATATATATATATATATATATATATATATATATATATATATATATATATATATATATATATATATTGTTTGAATTGAGCTCATTTTCAAAATGCCTAGTGATTAATTTGTTCGTGTACAACTTGATTAAACTCAAATTAACATTGTTTAGGCACGTTCCGTGGCCTATTGGTAGAGCAGTCTCTCTAAAGGTCGTAAGTCTCATCCGGTCACGAGTTCGAATCTCCCCATATGTAGGATGTGATACTCAAATATTTAGCACATCTAGAGATAGTGAGTGCTTGTCTAATAGCTTCCGAACATTCCTTTATTTTAAAAAAAAATGTGAATTTAGAATTTGAACCGTATTATTTTGTTGATCAATCCGACTCTACCTTAGGCTGTCATTTTAATTTTTTATTTTAAAGTTAGCCATCTTTGATTTTGCTTTTAAAGTGCATGTCTATTCTTCTAATTAAAAAAAAAATTAAATTTTGGACTTAAAGGGTGGATATTTGTTGCGATATTTACATACATAACATCCGATTCTTATGTATTTACAGATTTGAATTTTAGGAGTTTTTTCATACATTCCTGCCAAATCCTATGCATTTACATATTTAACTCCTAAAATAATATTTTTATAGTTATACCACCCAAATGATATAAAAATAAATAAAAGTTAGTATTTAAAAAAAATATAAAATTTAATATAAATAAACATTATTATTATGATTATTTAATTATTTTGATTCAAAGGAGTTTGAACATCAACGAACAAACAACTATTTGTGTTCAACTTGTTTATAAATTGAGCTAAAAAATTGTTCGTGTCTGCTAACTTGCTTAACGAATGAATCTAATATGAGCTACTTAATGAGTTGAAAACGATTGAATCTTGGTAAGAGAAGGGGAATCGACGGGATGTTAAACATGTAAATCCCCCCCTTTTGTTAATCACCACTACAAGGAGCAGCAAAATATGATATAATCCAATTGATAATTTTTTCAAGTAGCAAAATATGATATAATTAGATTAAAATATGAATAAATTATCTTACATACACAATAACATAAAGGAAAATTTACACACATACTATACAATGCATATGTATTTACATATCTCACATCTAAACTTTCATATTTACCTTTATAATACATTTGAGTCGTAGGTCTAATAGTGATATTTTGATGTAATGTTAATGCGTAAGTCCTGATTGTTAGATATATAAATAGATAAGAATTGCGAGGTATATATGAAAATGAACCGAAAATANAAAGGCAGAAATTGCTGGAGGAGAAAGGAAAGTTGCAATTTTTCTTTTCTTTTGCCTTGCCGCGGAAAGGAAGGAAAAATCAAAGCAATATTTGAGAATATTCTCCGTCAAAACAGGGAAAATTAATTTCCTTTGCTGCTAGGAAATTAATTATTTGGAGAATATTCTGGGCAAAGTAAAGTTATTGATTTCAACTTAATTAAAGAAAATTTATCTTAATTAAGTTGATTTAAAGAAAATATTTAATTAAGGAAACTTAATTAAAAATTTCTCTTTGCTGAAGTTCGAATTTGGAAGGGATACTTTCAAATTTGCTTGGAGAAAGGAAATATTTTAATATTTTATTTTATTATTTTTTTTAAAAAAAAAAAGAGTTTTAAAGATTTTTGCAGAGGAATTTTTTGCAAAAAATTTTGTTGCAGGATCAATTTTCAAATAGCTTTTTCTGGTGCGAAATTCGAGGTGGTAAAGTTCGACGGAACTGGTAACTTCGGATTGTGGCAAACCAGGGTGAAAGATCTGTTGGCTCAACAGGGAATCTTGAAAGCTTTGAGGGAGACTAAACTAGATGCCATGAAGGATGAAGATTGGGAAGAATTGCAACAACGAGCAGCAGCGACGATACGCCTATGCCTGGCAGATGAGGTTATGTATCACGTGATGAATCTGAAATCTCCAGGAGAAGTTTGGAAGAAATTGAAAACTCAGTTTATGGCAAAATCTCTGACGAATAAGTTGTATCTGAAGCAAAAGTTGTATGGGCTGAAGATGCAGGAAGGTTATGATCTGGCGCAGCATGTTAATTGCTTCAATCAAATAATCACAGACTTGTCATGGCTTGATGTGAGTATTGAAGATGAAGATCGAGTAATGATTTTGTTGTGCTCATTGCCCTCTTCCTATGAACACCTGGTGACTACTCTGACATATGGGAAAGAGACTATCAAAGTTGATGAGATTACTGTAGTGTTGTTGGCTCACAACCAGCGGAAGCAGAATGCAGGGGGAAACTCTCACGGAGACAGTTTATATGTTAAGGGTAAGCAGGATCGTGGAAGGAAAAAAGAGAAGGAGGGATCTAGAAGGCGAAATTTCAGATCAAAGTCTAGAGGCAAAAAGGAAATTCATTGCTACAAGTGCAAGGAGTCAGGTCATATGAAGCGATATTGTCCAAAGCTGAAGAAGCAGACTGGGAGAAATGTGATACTTCATCAAAGTCTGTAAATGTGGTGCAGAGCGAAAATTCAGATTGCAGTGATTGCGATATGCTNTTTTTCTTTTAAATAGGAATTAAATTAAATGCAAGAATACAATAGAGAAAAGGAAAAATTACTTATTTTTATTAGAAAAGTGCATGTATAAATATAAAAGCAAACATGCATGAATAAGTAAATTACAGTCCAACATTTTTATATGGAATTGCTAAATAAAAACTAAAGCTTATCACACGAAGGATGTGTTTGATTTCCTCTTTAGAAGGAATGCGGGTAAGATCCCCGCAATTAATCTCAGCATTGTTATCATAATTGTCAATGTTAATCTTAATAAGGAACTTACCATCACCATTAAACAAAGCAGTGAAAAACTTTATACCATCCTCTTCAATTTCCTCAGAAGTGGACATAATTTTCCCATCCGAATTAATGATTTTATTAATTAAATTATCATTCCTTCTATTCTTAATACAGGCATGATAGAAAGCTATATTTCTTTCAACATCTAGAAAATTCATCTTAGCAACTTTCTAATCAAAAAGATTTTCTTCTATAGTCATAGCATTGTTTAAATCCTGTTGCCCAAGTAATAAAACATCCCAACATATGTTATTATTACAAAATTCCAGGTCCAGGTTTTTAACATTATTTTTAGCCTCCACAACTTTCTTTTGAGCATTTAGTTCTTTTTATTTTCAGGCTTATATTGTGATCCGCCTTGAGGCTTAAACTCGCCACATTAAGGTCAAATATCTCTATTCTCTGTCATTTTCATATACAAAAAACATATATATGAAGAGTAAAAACAAAAAAAAACAAAAAAGATTGCTCGCCTCACCATAAATTTCATCGGCAATCCCGCTATCAACAGCGCCATATAGGGCTGTNGGCTCGTTTACACCCCTAGCGCCATATGCTCATGAAGCTAAAATGCAGAAATGACATAATATTTGAAGTAATATCCTGAGTTATTTCAATATATCAAAAGTATACAAGACTAAGTTCACGTGAAGAGAAAATACTCTTTGATTTGCGTAATTTCTCGTGAATGGTTTCTTTGAACATCATAGAGTTTGAAAGCCCCTAAATCACGAATTTTAAACATTGGCCATACATAGAGTTATGCTCATAAAATATGATAAAATGTTCAATCTACAGACCTAATTTTATACATATAAACATAGAGTAGATAAAACTTATAGCACATTTTCAAAATAAATTCAAATATAATCAAATTAGAGAGCAAATCTTCTATGAGATATCGACAAGGAAATATAAGTATAATCATTTGAATACTATAACAATTGAGAGCTATTTATGTATGAAATACGCACACAGTTCTGTGTGTGTACTCCCCGAAATAACCTTTCAATAACTCAATTATTGGTGGTTATTGAGATATTATTGGANTTGTTTTTGTTTGGACATGAGTTGTTCAGGGTGGCTAGTTTGGGAACTAATTCGTTGTTGATTGCGTCGTTCTTGCTCTCAGATTGAACTGCCTCCGCCATTATCCTTCTCTCTCTCTCTCTCTCGTCAAGGGCCACTTCTGTGCTGCTTCTGAAAGTTGATGTTTATTTATGCTAAGGAAAGCGTCTGATTTTTTTTTTTGTGGGGTGGGGAGATGAGCACCAAGTAAAGTAAGAACCTAAAAAATCAAGCCTAAACCCTAAATGTTATGGTATGGCTCATATATCATATCGGGACAGACGCTGGATCGAAGCGGAACAGAAGAATCTGTCCAAATTGGGAAGTTACGTGGGTTGGGGTGCGGGGGCAAAGCCCCTCGATATGGTACATGGGTAATGTTGTAATTATATATTGTGCCTAGGTTTACTCCTCAGGTTATAAATAGGTCTGTTAGTAACCCCAGGAGGTATCCCTCTATTTCTTTTCTGAATATTGAAGGAACTCGCCGCTCTGCTCCCGGGACGTAGGCATCTTTGCCGAACCTCGTTAAATATCTGTGTTCTTCTGGATTTGTGTCGATTCCTATTTTTTTCGCCCTAATTTTCTCAACAAGTGGTATCAAAGACAGGTTCGAGGGGAAGAAAATTTTCATTGGCGGCGCAGGAAGAAGTTCGGCGGTGAGGTTTTACGAATCAGAGCCAAGGTTCTCGGACTCCGCGATCTTTGTGGAGAGGGAGTTCGCGACAGTTCTGATTCGCCGGAGATTTGCCGGAGAGGAGTTCANTAGTTTTTCTTCGCCCTTATTTTCTCAACAAGTGGTATCAGAGACAAGGTTCGAGGGGAAGAAAATTTTCATTGGCGGCGCAGGAAGAAGTTCGGCGGTGAGGCTTTACGAATCAGAGCCAAGGTTCTCGGACTCCGCGATCTCAGTGGAGAGGGAGTTCGTGGTAGTTCTGATTCGCCAGAGATTTGCCGGAGAGGAGTTCGTGCGGAAGGGAATCGGGCAGCGATTGGAGGCAAAGCTGTTCGCGGACGTAGCAGAGGGAAGCTGTTCGTCACCTGGGCGGACGGTTCGGGAGTCTCTGTTCGCGGAGGACATCGGATTCTCAGCAGGAATCGCAGGCGTTCGCGGTTAGAGGAGTTCGCGTGCATTATTGCCTCTTCTGCAGCAAAGGCGGAGACTTCTCCGCGGCNAGACTATTGGGTGCAAATGGGTCTACAAAAGGAAACCAGCAGTATCAAAAAAAGAAGGGGAAAAGTTCAAGGATCGACTGGTTGCAAAAGGATTTTCACAGCATAAGGGGATAGATTATGATGAAATCTTTTCTCCCGTGGTCAGACATACTTCAATCAGGGCAATGAATGAAATCTTTTCTCCTGTGGTCAGACATACTTCAATCAGGGCAATGCTTGCATTAGTAGGTATTTGGGATTTGCATTTGGAGCAGATGGATGTTAAAACTGCTTTCTTGCATGGTGATTTGGAGGAGCAAATTTACATGAAACAGCCAGAAAATTCCACTCAACCTGGATAAGAGCATCTGGTTTGCAGGTTAAAGAAATCGTTGTATGGGTTGAAACAGTCTCCAAGACAATGGTACAAGTGATTTGACTCTTACATAATGCAGATTAGCTACAAGAGATGTGAGTATGATTGTTGTGTTTATATGAAAAGCCTTGATGATGGTTCTATTATTTTTCTGGAGATGTGAGTATGATTGTTGTGTTTATGTGAAAAGCCTTGATGATGGTTCTATGGTTTTTCTGTTACTGTATGTTGATGATATACTAATTGCTGCAAATAATATGAATGATGTCCATGGTTTGAAAGCTTTATTGAGCCAGGAATTTGACATGAAAGACTTGGGTCCTACGAAGAAGATTCTTGGAATGGAGATTCATCGAGACAGAGGCTCAAGACGATTATGTCTATCACAACGAGGCTATGTTGATAAAGTGCTGGAAAGGTTTGAGATGAGCAATGCAAAGC
>JXCR01130832.1:143724-166986 GCA_002079205.1 Phalaenopsis hybrid cultivar | reverse complement strand
TTGTAAATCTCCTTTAATACAATGTTCTTGTCCTTCTTTGAAATATTTGATGCATTGATGTAAAGATGACAGAACCATATTATTCATGTGAATCCATGGTCTTTCAAGTAGAGCTTTGAAAGAGGTCTCTGCATCAATGATATGAAATTTTGCAGTTGTTACTAATTCTCCAGATTTCATCAACAATGTAATTGATCTAAGAGCTCTTTCTCATTTTTGATTGAATCCTCTTAACATAATTTTATCAGCTGTAAGCTCTTGAGCCTCAATGTCCAAATATGCCAACGTCGGTAGACTCATTAAGTTTAGTGATGCTCTCGGTTATACCAAGACTCTGGACAATACAAATTTGTCGATGTAAACAGAAATGTAGAGCAGTTGGTTATGGTCGGTGGTATCGAGCAACAAGTCGTCATCATTGAATGTTATCCCAGATTGTTCATTTAACGAACAAACTTCATCTGAGGATGTGCTAGCCAACTGAGCCAAGAAAATCTCTGGGTTGAGTAAGGTTGCAACCAGAGATTCTCTCATCTCATTTAACAGGATTAGAGCGTTATATATGCTTAGTTTGGCCGGCAACCTCCTAAGATGAGCTATCATGTTATAATAAACTTTGTGTAATCCCCCAATTTTTATTTGGCTTTGTGGCTCTTCCACTGGTGGAGGTGGAGGTAGCTCTTCTTGAGTGACTATATGTTTTCCTTTATCTACTGGAGGTGACCTTGAAGGTAGTACTTTCCTGCTCCTTAGATTTAATTCTATAATTTCTTCTTTCTGAGATGTTGTAGGTAAAATTATTGGTATTCCTTCTTTATCATCGGAGAGATCCAAGTTAATGACAAGTGTTGCACCGTGGCACTCGAGTACTAGCTCCTCACTCCCGATGCTATCGTAATCCATATTGTTGATGTCTTCTTTATTCTCATTAACGGGTTTATTGTACTCAAGTACAATTTGAGAATCTGTTTGGGAATCGAGATCAGAGTTAGATTGAACAAATTCAGTTATGTTATCATTAGAAACAGTCAAAATGTAGCCAAAATCATAATCATTATATTCATAATACCCCGATGGGGCAAAAAGATAATCATACATGGTCAGAGGTTTGAGGATTTTCTTCTCTAAATCTGAGAAAACCAATCTAACAGAGGCAGTCATTATCCTACCCCCCATGTTATTGAACTTCTTGGTGTCACTCTTTGAACTATGACTTTTTCATTAAGTTTATGAACATCTTCGGCACAGCCTCATCTTTAATGAATACACTCTTCTCTTTCATTCTGAAAGAGTCGGACCCATTCTACCTTCTACTCGGTACGGTCCTCCCTGGTATGAATGGTGGCTGGACTATCCATGTTGTTGTGTTTGTTGCTAAGCATGCTGTAATGATTGCTGAGAACTTTGGTGAGAATGTTCCACATGTATTTCTATCGGCTGCTTTCCTTTATCAAGCGTTATCACTATCCTAAACCTCTTCTCAAATGCTCTAGTTGTCCTAGATTTCTATGTTTTCTCTTGAGAATCCATATATTTAACTTCCTCTCGTAAACTGCTAGCTTTGCATAGCAATTTCTCGAAGGACTTGATGATGAGTCCCTTGAGCATGAAAGCTACTGGCCCATGTATGCTCTTGAGTAAAATCTCAATTGCATGTTGTTCCTATAGTTGAGGTTCACATTTCATGCTAAGGTTTCTCCAGCTCAAGATATAATCCACTAGGGTCTCATTAGGTCTTTGCTTCTCCACTAAGAAATCTCCAATAGAAACATGATGTTGTGCTCCAACAAATATCCTTACAAACATCTGTTCTAACTTGATGAACTGATCCGTTGGGTAACTTGGCATACCAATCAAAAGTAATTCCTGATAGGCTGTTGACTAACTGTCGGAAGAGTAAGGCTTCGTTACCTTCTGTGTTGCCACAAAGGGCTTGGAAATGTGCTAGATGTTGCGTGGGATTCAAAGTTTCGTTGAATAATTTAAAGTTCAGTGACACAAAACTCTTGGGGCAGGGCACGACATCAAACTCCTCTAGGTAAGGTCTACCCTTGAAATCAATTCACCAGCCTTAGATTGGGCTAAGGCCTACCGAACTTGTTGTTCGACCAATTGTTTGATATCCTTCTCAAGCATGACATTTGGTGAGGAATCTTTCTTTTGCTGATCCTCTCCATTAGTGGAAGCAAATTCTCTTCGTTCATCGGTAGTATGGATTATTTCTACCTGGTTAACCCCTGGAGAGGCTACTTGCTGTGACTAAGATTGCACATTAACTGTAGCCATGGTGGCATCCATCTCATCCAATCTCTTTTCCATTTGACTTCTCTGTTCATCGCTTGAGAAAATAACCCTGTGCAAATCATCTGCGGCGTTCCCTTTAATGAGAGGTTGGGCATCTAACGCTGATGATGTGGCTTTAATCTTGATGCAATGAATGTCCATGAAGTCTTTATCCAAATAATCATTGAAATCAAAATCCTCATCATCATCATTAATGGTTACCCCATGTTCTTTGGCTACCTCGGAAATCTCAGCCTTAAGCTTTTTTACTTTTCCTTCAATTGTCGCCTCCTGAATTATCCTAAGATCTGGAGGATTTTCCTGAACATCCGTCACTTGTTCGTCAAATTCTATAGCAGATATTTTAGACTTTGCTTCATTCCACTGTCCTATCCTACAAACTCAGCAGACCGTAATGGTATGGTGACTTTGGGTACCCACACCCTCTTTCTTGACAATGATGTCTTGAGACGGGGTATCTTAATGGAGGCATCGACACGTCAGACAGAAGTGTGCTTCCCGTGATGTGAACCAAACACAATACCGGGTAATTTCTCCATCTTTTCCTTATTCGAGGTAAAAATCAATTGAATCTTTGGACCCATACATGACTTAACCGGTCAACGTCCTGCAGACCTTGCAATAACAAAGGTAACAAAATCTATAGTAGTAACGGTAACAGCAATTCAGCTTCCCAGACGGAATCAGACAAGAATATGGGCTGGCAAAGCTTTAGCTGACTTATGGGACTGTCGGGCAGTCTTGGCATCATTCAGAATTTCTTTCTTCATTTGGGAGGATATCGCACTTCCCATTCTCTTAAGTAATTTGACCACTGAACATCCTTCCTTAGTGGCCAACCTCTGAAACACTGTGCGGACTTTAGTGATAGGTGTGGGCTTCTTCCTCTCCTCACCATGACTATGAAATGTTGATAAAGTAACAAAAATTTTTTGAATGCTCTCATATCCATTAGTATTCATAAACGGAGAAGTGGAAAGGTCAATGGTGTAATCCAAGTTCCTCCTTATGAGTAAACTCATCCTCTGGTACTTTTTTTAGATTTGGACCTTAACTGCCTTCCGAGTTTTTCGACTACGGTTATTTCTCTGTGATCGAGTCAATGGTGTAGACTTTGAACTCAAACCAATTTCAAACACTGGAGGAAAAATGGTGAATTTCTTAGTTTCATCTTCTACAATCATAATCTCCTTTCCTTTAGCAGAATAAGGGACAACAAACTTAATGGGTGTCGGGGCAGTAGTAGTTTTGTCTTCTTGCAAGAAGGAATTACTAGGGACAGTTCAGTTGAAATTTAGTATAGGGCTCCTAAACTTCCAGAGCGACACTGCGAGCATTGCGGCTTGTTGGCAAATTGCAGGAAAAGGTGAGCATTGGGAACGCCATTGCAGTAACTTCAAAAAGAAAGCTCTACGGTTAGGTATTTGGCCAATACTTTGTAATTCTTGTGTGAACACTAAAAATTAACAAAGGTGATCCGTGGACTGGGGAAGGAGTTGCCTGTTGGAAGCTGTAGTTTTTGTAGGAGGATACTAGCTGCCACGCTAGCGCTCCCACTACTACCTCACCTGAGGGCTAACAATCTCGCATTAGCTTCCAATCAACTGGACCAAATTGGGAATTTAAATTTGTCACTTTAAAATATTCAATTCTGCATCCAAATAGTGTATTTCTTTATTTATTTGCACTCAACTCGATAAATGAAATACTCTCCCATGAAATTAAATGTGATTCTCCCCATGCTGTAGAAATCATAGCCCTTTCAAAACATATGTTTCTCAACACATTTTAACATTTTAATTCGCCAAAGCAAAAATTAAAAGAAGATCTGGTTTCAAATTATCATAAATAATTGACATTTAAAACCATATAAAATAAAATCAATTCTTCACCAAAACATATCTTGAAGTATGGAGAGGATAAAGAAGGCTACTCAGAATTCAAGAGAAGGATACGACAAAACATGAATTTCATTAATAAAAACAACTTTACAAAACAAAATAAATAAAAGATACAACTTATCTCACAATCCTTCCCAAGTAAATCCCTAAAAGTTATATTCAAGCCTCTCTCCTTATAAGCTCTCTCAATTCTCTCCTAGAAATGTAATTGTTGGCACTATTTTGGTAGAGGGGTTAAGTTGTCGGCTGATAGGATGAATATCCTAACACCCATTTTAATTTAATACTTATATAATTTAGAAAAAAATAGTGTTTTAATTTTTTGAAAATACAAGACCAAACCGATCTCATATCCCCAGTAATTTAAATAAACGAAACTAATATCTCAAGTAGTGCACATATCTCGTGGGATATATACATTACTTACTAGTGAATGCTCAATTAAATAAACTAAAGATTGTATAAAATTTGTTTAAATAAGTGAAAATTATTTTATTTATAAGCCAAAAATTTTCCATATTTAATACGAAGAATTAAATAGGGGTTTTTATTAAGTTGGGTTCGGAAATGCTCCCTATTAGGGTAAGCCCCTATAGTTAATCATATCTTAGATATTCGAAGTCACCTAAGAAAACTCTTGATAAAAATCAGAGGATATTATCTTCAAAGAGGTCAAAGGATTAGGACTTTTTAATGGGATCGGATAAAGAGATGTGAAAAAGGAATGGCTCAAGTTTAGAGCATTTTATTGTAGAATCTAAATGAAGAAAGACTAGAGGATGTCACCGATCCTAAAGAGAACCTCGGTGACTTCACAAGCTATCTTACTTTTTGGTTTCATTTTTAGAGATTAGAATTATTGAACCTTTCATCATGCCAATTTTATTAATTAAGACTTATATTTGTGTGAAATGATCACACAAATAGCCCGGAAGATGTGAGGATTTAGGTCATGATAGACGACAACCTCGGAATCCTAAAGCAGGTTAGGGCTTAAATTGTATATTAGAGCTATACAAAAACCTAAATATAAATTGAGGATTTATGTTGCATAAGCAAACAACCTCAAAATCCTATAGGTTGCNTTGAGGATTTATGTTGCATAAGCAAACAACCTCAAAATCCTATAGGTTGCTGTTTAATTCTAAGGAAAGATATGTTGTTGTAGATCCTCTTGCTGTTGAAGATGGTTGTGCTACCCACAATGCTAGCTCCAAGCTCCTCGTCGTGGCGAGTTTAAGTTTTCTAATGTGTCAAGTTATGATGTCAAATCATATGTCCTTATGGTTATAATTCTTTTAAATATTATTGGGGATGTTAAAGTTGTTTAGAGCGACACCAGTTAGGATCTTATGGTTCCCTCGTTTCGGTACCACTATTTTCTATCAGATTCACTTTGTCCAAATGAATTTACTAAACCCAACTTAATGAATTTTGTACACTTATTTAGATCATGGGAAATCTCGTTAGCAACCGTAAGTTACCTCCTCCGAGGTATTCCTGATCATCCGATAGAGACATCTTAATTTAGTTGCAATTGTTGTTTTGTGATGTTTATGATTAAATTTTGAGTTATCTTATATTTTGAATGTTGTTGAGATAAATTTTATCTTGATTGATTTTAGTTTTTGTTTTGGCTTCAGTTTTATGGCTATCCTAAAGGTTTTAGTTTTTATGCAGGGGACATCGTTGTTTAGCATGCAAGTCTATGAACGTTAAAGTACAATGTAGAAAGTACGAGAAAGGAAAGCACCGTAAACTATAAAATCGTATTTGGTGAATCTTGTGGTTCATCGACTTGAGAGTTTAGTACTTGCAGACAAATAAATTTAAAACATGCCTATAGTAAAAGTAGAGAGTACAGTTTGAGGTGTTTCTACCAGATCCTATGTCAAATCCTGGTGTATTTAAATTTTTAAGAATGATTCCATTGAGGAAATTATAATAAGCACACATGTCCTTCAAGATTTCCAAAGGATCATGAAGAAGTTTTTACGTTAGAATTTTGATGGTCCTCGAAATTATCTTGAGTTCATTTTGGTCTTATTGTGTCTACTATATAGTTCATCCAGTTAATACCCTTACGCTTAATGAACTATGATGCTTTGATTATCTCTTAAGTGGGGTAATTATCACTTGATATCTTACTTATGAGTTGTATAGGTAAAGACACTTAGAGGCAACTTGACTTAATATATTAGTTTGATTTTTAAGAATGGACTTGTAGTGTTTTAGAAGGTTTTAAATTTGCTATGGTTTGTTCTCTAAATCTCATTAGAAAAAAATTTGATTAAGCCTAAATCTGCAGTATTTTGGTTGGAGGAGTTTCTCATGAGAAGCTGTCAGTCACCGGAATTGAAATTTCATCGCCCGCTTCGGAAGGACATTTTAATTTATATATATATATATATATATATATATATTAGAAAAATATGATATCAAACTGACCCCATATTTTTCATAGTTTAAATGAAAGAGCGTTATACCTCAAATCAACTAAGAAATGTATGACATCTGTTTGGT
This sequence comes from Phalaenopsis hybrid cultivar, assembly GCA_002079205.1. Lineage (NCBI taxonomy): Eukaryota > Viridiplantae > Streptophyta > Magnoliopsida > Asparagales > Orchidaceae > Phalaenopsis > Phalaenopsis hybrid cultivar. The sequence goes on along the minus strand of JXCR01130832.1, from coordinate 160,258 downwards.
ATGCGAAACCATTTTATTTGCCTACAATTTCCTCTATTTAATATGAAGAATTAAATAGGGTTTATATTAAGCTGGGTTTGGATGAGCTTACAATAAGGGCAAGCCTCTATAGTTAATTACATCTTAAATGGTCGAAGTCATCTAAGAAAACTCTCGATAAAAATCAGGAAATATTATCTTCAAGGATTTCAAAAGGATAGGAATTTTCAACGAGATCAGATGAAGAGGTGTGAAATGAGAATGGTTTAAAAGTTGGAACATTTACTGTAGAGTCCAAAGGAGGAAGAACTAGGGGATGTCATAGATCCAGAGAAAAATCTCGGTGACTTTCCAGTCTATCCTATGGTTTGGCTTCAGTTTTGAGGAGAAGTTATGTAAGTATTTCATTTTCAAATTTTATTTGTTAGGGCTTACATTTGTGTGAAACTATAACACAAATAGCCTGGAAGACGTGAGGATTTAGGTCGTGGCGAACGACAACCTCGGAATCTTAAGACGAGTTAGGCTTGAATTGCATAACATGATTGTGCAAAGACATAAAGATAAGGTGGGGATTTATGTTGCATAAGCAAATAACCTAAAAGTCTTATGGCTTGATTGTTTAATTCTAAGGAAGGAAATGTTTAGTTGGGGAAGACAGGTTTTGTTGTTTAAGATGGTTGTGCTACCCACCATGCTAGCTCCAAGCCCCTTGCCGTGACGAATTTAAGTCTTCTAGGGTGTCAAGTTATGATGTCAAATCAGGTGACCCTATGATTTTAGTTCTTTATAAAATTTATGGGGGCATGTTAAAGTTGATTAGAGGGAAACTAGTTAGGATCCTACACTTCTCTCGTTCTGGCACCACTATTTTTTATTGGATTCACTTAGTCTAAACGAGTTTACTAAACTCAACTTAATGAGTTCCATAATTTCATTTAGACCGTCAGAAGCCTCGTTAGCAACCGTAGGTTACCTCCTCTGAGGGATTTCCACTCATCCGATAGAGACGTCTTAATTTAGTTGTAGATGTTGTTTTTGTGATTAAATTTTGAGTTGTTTTATATTTTGAATGTTGTGGCAGTGAATTTAATCTTGATTGATTTTAAGTTTTGGTTTTGGGTTTTGGTTTTGTGGCTATCCTAGCAATTTGGTTTTCATGCAGGGTGGCATCATTGTTTAACATGCAAGTTTTGTAAGCATAAAAAAGTACAGTATGAAAGTACAAGAAAGATGACATTATAAACTATAAAAGCGTACCTGGCGAGTCGTCTCGTTCCACCACCTGAAACTCAAAATGTGTGTGAGAGCATTTTATATAAAGCAGAAAAGTAAGGTTTTAATGATCTACCCAACCCTAGGTCATATCTTGGTGGGTCTCTAGTATGATTTCTTCATGCAAAACATATTAAGTTTAGTAGACCTTTAAGGTATCCAATAGCTCTACAGAAAGAAGCAGGTCCGTGCTTCCCTCTCACTGCCTATTGAGAAGTCTCGAGCTCATTTAAACTTATTATGTTGCTTAATAACTCATCTTATAAATACCTTTAATGCTCGGTGAACATTGATGTTTCAATTATCCCTAAGAGTAGGGTAATTATCACTTATAATTTAATTTGAGAATTATGTGGGTGAAGACCCTTCAAGGGGCAAGTTAAAATTCATCAAGTCACTTAGCCAACTTTTTAATTTGGGCTTGTAGTGTTTTAAAGGTGTTCAATTTTAATTATGTTTATATTTCTAATCCTCGTTTAATCATATATCTTAGCTTAGGTCACTAATAAGCCCTTAAGATTTTGTTAGATATCTTAGTTTTTTTTTTTTTGAAAAGATTGAATTTTTAGGTGATGATGATTCATTATCAAAATTTTTAAAAGTTATTTGAATCATTAAATAGGGGTATTAAATTGGTGAGTTATTAACACACAAAACCATACCTCTGATTCTAGGATCATTTAATTTGATAGACTCCCAAAGTTTGATAATTTAAGGAATTTACAAATTTATCCTTCACTTAATAAAAGTGAGATTGGTTTCTACAAACTAATCCCCTGTGTTTCGATCCTCCAAATATGTTAATCAAGATTAAAGGTTGCCCATTTCCCCTTCTTTAATTAAGCCTAAATGTTAATTAAGGCCAAATTTTCAAAATTACACTTTTTTCCCAAAGGCTCTATCACTTCATAATTTGTCAAATTTAATTCAAATGACTTAGGAATTTTTATCCCACCTCAATCCTGCATAAATTAATACATCAATGGATATAATGTGATTTTTCAAAATTTAATTTAATTTACAATTTATTTTTATGCAAAAATAGGATTTTTTAAAGAAAATCCATAACTTGACCAAGGTAAATCTTAGTCCCTTGAAATTTTTACCTCAAGGTAAAAGAAACTAGAGAAATAAATTTCACATATTTTTTTATTTTTCTTTGAATTGTTAGAATTATTTTAGTGAAAATCTATTTTTACTTTAAAAAATTATTTTAAGCTTCAAAATTCAATATCTTCACTTAGAAAATTAGGAAAAATATTCCAATTATTCCTAAGTGCTTAAGAAAAATTAAGAACATTTTTATGAAATTTGTTATATTTTGTGATTTTTATCATTTTTTAATTATTTAAATATTAAAAATAGGCTAAAAATGAAGTTTTTATTTTAATTACCAGTTTATTTTTAGAAAGTTTTTATATTAATTATGAAAAATTATTTTAGCGTTAAAAATGACACTTAACATAGAAAATCAATTTGAGTCATCAAATGAGCTCCAAATATTTTGAAATTTTTTTGGGGAGTTCTTTGAACTTCAAACTATAGTGTAGAGTTGAAATCATGTCATTTAGATGTTTATATTTCCCAAAATTGATTTTCATTGTGTTGTAGGGTTTGTGAAAATTAAGTATATTTTTAATGACTTGGCTCATGAAATATTTTTCAAAGGGTTCTCTAGTCATGGAAAACCTTTCAAAATTTTCTTAGAATTTTCTAAGCAACATACTAATTATTATGATTAATTTATGCAAATAATATACATAAACTTGAAAAGTATGGATCTTTGTCTAGAAATCAGTTCTGACTTTGGAAAAATCAGAGAATGTTCCCTAAGACAGAGACAACAACATGCCAAAATTTCAAGCCATGGTGAAATGTTTACATGCATGGAGAATCAAAAAACTTAAAACAATATTTAATTAATTAAAAATAAAATATGCATCAAATGGACTTAAAATTATTTCCACATTATTCTCCTTTATTTGCTGAGTAAGATGGTATTTTTATTTTATTTTTGTGATTTTTAGACACCTAGATAAATTTTTTTAAATTTTAGGGAATTAAATAAATTAGAAAAAGCCCTATTCTTCTACTTAAGTGACGCGGCGCCGGGCCAACCTACGGCGGCTCTGAAGCTCCACACGGCACGCTCCCATTTGATGTCGCCTTCCATGCCAGTAGCCACATATCCCACCTTTTTGTTCTGTCTCTCCACCTGGCGTGATTAGAGCCGTCCGTGCGATACACGCGTGATCCAACTGCGCGTGGTCATCGTCTCATATGCCCTAGCCCGAGAACCGTTCATTTTCAAACCAAGATATTTCACTCATTTCTCAACCAAATCAAGTAAAATTTGTTTCTAAATGTTGTTCTTGACTAGTAGAACATATCTATACTATAAACATGCCATGAAACTAACCCCAATTAAATGGAGAATAAAAAATTTGCTTGGGAAGAGGGGAAGTTCAATAACTTTGCTCTGAGAAGGGAAGCTTCAATCAGAGGTGCTCGGCACGTTCATGGAGGTCCAAGGAGGCTAGGGATTGAGCCTCTTGAAATGGTGAAAGGTCTATGTATGAATTCAACCAAGCTTGATTTCAGGTTTTGTTCTAGAGCTATACTAGGGGCTTTGTATGAAGGGGATTTGATGGGGTTTCTTTTTATTTCATTGTGGTGAAGGTGTGGATGAGTTTAATTAAAGTTTTGTGGACTGTGGAGCTACGAGGACTTCTGTCCTATTTTGGCAAAAGTTTGATCTCAAAATTGAGCTTCCACAGTGGAGATCAGTGGGGGAAAATGGTTGGCTTGAGCTGAGGAGGACTGAAAAAGACTGTGGGATCAATTTGGATGTCTCTCTTTAAGAAAATTTCAACTCCTCTCCCCTTGGCCATGGAGGTCAGCTTTTATAAAAATGGTCAATGGTGGCTCTGTGGGTCAATTGAAGGGTGCAAAGTGCTGCTTATGTGGAGGGCAAAGAGTCTCTAAACTTAAAATTTGATGAGGTGGCATCAAGATTTGAATTGGGTTTGGATTTAGGGGAAGTGGCTCATGGTTTTGGTTTTTTTCGTCCACTAGGCCAGCCGACAAGGATAGGGGAGTTGGCCAAGAGGTTAAGTGAGCCAGGGGAGGTTCAATTATCACTTGCCCTTAAGGGTTAGTCATAATGGTGAGGATTTTTTTGCTTAAGACCCAAATATGGGCATAAATCCATTATTTTAGGGACCCATTGGTCCATAGCTTGGTTTGGTGGGTTCTGTAAGTTTTAGACTGGTCTAAAGGAAGGGCTTAGTACTTGTGGTGATCTTTGGTTGGCCAATTTGACAAGACTAGGTTAATTTTTGGTGAAGGGGTCCATGTAGTTCAATTCAGCTAAAGCTTGGGTTTGGGCTAGGCTAGTGAGCCCGATATTTTGTATATGTAAATATTTATGAATTCAACACCACTACTTGAAGATTTTAATCCATGGTAATGATGCCAAAAACTTGATCCCTGAATACTTAATGCTTATGCACAATATAACAATAGTTATGATGATATTTTTCACTTATATTTCTTTATTTTGCAATAAAACTAAAAACTTGATTCTGAAGAAAAATAAGAATTTAACATTTTAATTTAAATACATATTTATATTGGGATACTACGCAAGTATACGTATCGTTATTAAGTATATATGACTTTTTGATTAAGACCTGAATATCGAACCCACAGGGAAGATTATGGAATATGCACTTTTTAGAAAGTTTGTCTATTTTTTAAAAAATAATTACTTAAATTAAAAACAATTTTTACAGGAATTTAAAATTTAAATATTTTTTGTATTTTTGATATTTTAGCAAAACAGTAACAACTTAAAAAGATAACTAAAGTTTTTGTAGAAGAAAAGTATTTATTATGAAAATATCTTTCTTCTTATCATGAATCAGTAAAAGTATAGGAATTCTGTTGTGGAACTATGCAAATTGTGTTGTGCCAAATAGGAGCAATAATATTCTGTACCCTTACTAGGATGATAAATAGAGCATTGACTATTTTAAAGTTTGAATAGTTCTGAAGACCGGCTAGGTAGGGAAGATACTAGCTCTCACTCAAGAGTTTCCTCGATTCCCTCCACCTCAGGGTTAACATTCTTGTATCAGAACCTAAAATAATAAACCAAGTTGGGAGCTTTAACCTGTCACTTTAAAGTCCTATAACTCTACACTCATAGTTGAATATTTCCCTATTTATTTGCACTAGATCATATGAAATACATTCTCATTCATACAACCTCATGTGATTTTTTCCAATTGTTGACTGAGACAATAACATTCGAGTTCTTACATGTTCTCATAACAAATTTTAACATTTGGATTGGCCAAATCAAGAAGTAAATGAAGTGCATGGATTTAAATCATCACAACTTCTTCCAACATTAAAGATCAATACACTCCACAACTTACATCCAAAACTTAATTACTTATCATTTTAAGAAGAAAGATAAAGAAAATTACTCAGAATCCATGGAGAAAACAAAATTACACTTTAGTTTAAAAGAAGAAATCATTGTAAAACCAACAACAAATCTCATTAAAACCAAAAGTAGTCTAAAACAAAAAGATAAAAACTTATCTCAAGTCTTCCACCAAACTTATGAAGTTCCTTCAAATCTCTTCTCATTTACAATCACTCAGAACAATATAACAAAAATAATAAAGTAAATAAAAAGTTGTTCCTGAAAATCTCTCCAAACTAACTCCCTAGAAAAGAACTTTTAAAACTTGCCAATATTTTCAGGACTCTTTTCTAAGTCCTCGCTTCTTTCTTTTATAGTTTTCCAAGAGTTTCCTTGGGATCTCTTCAAAATGTGTCTTGATTCGATGTATTTTCCCAAGAGATGCATCCTTTCATGATAATTTTTGTCCATGGTGATTAAACCACGTATTAAGCCAATGAGTGCCTTAAAAACCACTTCAAAATTCGTAAAAATCAATTTTACCCGTCTAGTAACTGCCACTGGTGCTTAAGCATGGGGTCTGGGCGCTTAGGCGCGACTTTCTCTTTTTAACCGTCGCTTAAGCGCTGGATCTGGCGCTTAAGCACCAAAACTCTTTTGTACAATTTTTCACATTTTTGCTCCAAATTTGATTCTTTTTCACTCCTTTAAGTATTTTCCTATTTTATGTGTATCTGTAAGAAAAAGACAAAAATACCTTCCATTAAAGTGCAATATCTCAAAAAAAAGGTATAAAAATGTGTCTAAAAACACTACATGTTTTAGGTGTATCAAAATCCCCCAAACTTAAAATGTTACCAGTCCTCAAGTGACACTTCAATCTTTAAAAAACCAAATATGTATGATATGTATATGAGTTTCTTTATGAGTTACTAAAATTTAGATTTAGAAATGTAGTAGTCCAATTTAGAAAAAATAATTAGTAAATGAGACCAACTTAAAGTTTAAAAATTTTTTGATGTTAAGAACTATGAAAATATGAGTTCTTATCTAATTCATAAATATTATAAGTTATCTAAATTTAGATTTTAAACTTATTAATGTTAAGAACTATGAAAATTTGAGTTATTATCTAATTCAAAAATTTTGTAATTTCTTTTATTTTCTCTACTTAAAAAATTTTTATTAAAAAATAATTTTACTTACTATATTATATTTATAAGCTTAAGATTTTATTAAGTCTTATACTTTAAAAAGATCAAATGTAGAACCAATTTTTGATTAGACACTAATCCTCAAGCTTCTCCTCCCTTACATTTCTTTTCTTTTTCTTTTCTTTTTCCTTTCTTTTCTTTTTCTATTTCTTTTCTTTTTCTTGTTCTTTTTTTTTTCTTTTCTTTTCTTTTTTTTTCAGGGAAGGATTACTATGTCTGGATAGGCCTTTAATGATTTTGAATTCCACTTCTCGTTTCCTAAAGTAAAGTCTTGATATAATACTTTTACTTATAGATATAATATTAGTTTTGAAAATCATTTTAAGAAAAGAAATTTAAGTATTAAAAATAAAAGTCTAAATTATCTAATTTTTTTAAAAATATAATTTTTCTTATTATAGATAGTCACTTATATTTTTCATTTTCTAAACTAAAAATTTTTAACTTAAAGTTTTTCTTCATTACTTCAAATAACACACTAACATGATAAAAGAAAAGTACAAGGCAGTAGTTTCTGAATTTTAAGTTTAAGATCTAAGCTAGCAAGACTTTCTACTTATAACAGATATGAAATTAAGTTAAGTTCTAAACTAACTAAATCACAATACTAAACACAAAACAACAACTACTACCCTAAAATTTAAAAATAAAACGAAATACTATCTAACACAACAATCATAACAACAATGAAACATAAAAATTCAAAACACAACATAAATCATAGTCCAAAACAACACATAGATGCAAATCTAGCAAGCTCAAACCACATAGTTCACATCATATTACAACCATAAAATGAATCTCTCAGCTCTATTCTTCATCCTCAGAATCACCGCTGTGCCATTTTTCTGCAGGTTCATAATCAGGATATCGAGGATATGGAACAAATTTCACTCCTGGTTCACCTCTAATCAGGCTCTCCAAAGATGAGTGGGATTTATTTTCATAATCACTCTTCCTTTTATTATAACTATTAGTATGATCTGCAAAATGCTCTAAATTTTGTACCTTATCAGCGATAAAGTTGATATTATCCACCATCTTTTACAATAGTTCATCCTGAGTCCTGGTATCACCTTTAGATGTAGAAGCATGAGAAGTAGATGGTCCTGATGAAGATGCAGCAGACATCTCTAATCCATAACTTCTGGAAAATCCTCCTCTCCTGCCAAAAATTGAATGCTCAGAATAAGTCTTGACATTCACCTTCGTAATGGGCTTTAGAGGTAATAGAACTTCCTCCCAACTATCATACTTCACTCCAGCCTGCTCGCATAATAAAAATATCAAGGAAGCAAATCTCATACCTGCAGTAGTAGCAGCAACAGCTGAATTGATGATAGTATGATAGATCAAAGCCCCTATGTTAATGGGTTTTCCCTCCTGAATACAATAGTTCAATGTTTCTCTCTCTGGTCACTTCACTGAGATGATTGGTAGGAAGCAGATGAGCAGAAATGAAACGTGTCAGGCCTTTGAAGGTGCACATAAATTTGAAGTTGGAAAATTTACTCTCCTCTCATTGATGATCTTCTAAAGTCCTCTTCTGATAGTCAAATATGAAATAATCTCGTATAACTCTGCTTCACTAGGACTATAATTCACGCAAAAACAAAAAGTCTCAGTTTGTAAATGGTAAACAAGTTGATTACCTCTGGAGTAAAAGGTACCAACTTTCCTCTAACCATAACTCGAAAGTCTTCTTCCTATGGGAGATTTGCATAAAACTCCCTCACAACAGAAATCACTACGACGGCAGATCAACAACAAAATTGTTCCCACTGTCGGTGGGCTATCATGTCTTCTACCTCTCCACCAGGACTCTTGAAACATCGCTCTTGAATCAATTTTTGTGACTGCAAAGCGTCACTATATCGATCCTGAGCTTTCGAACTGACAAATTTGCTCGAATTAAATGGGCTCTTTCCTCTACTCCTTTTCATTCTTGGTGTCATTCTACAAATTTGATAAATTCCAAAAATAACTATAAAAATTAAGTTTAAATCACTAAACTAAACTTCCAAAAGTACTAACTAAACTTTCCAATAAATTTCCATAGATTTTTCTTCACTTTTTACCATGAATAGTAAAATTTTAAAATCTTCCAAATGTGCTCAAAATATATGGTGAAAATCCAAGATTTTTGCATAGAAGTACAGCTCTTACCTTAAGGAACTTTGATCTAGCAAATCTCACTCGATTCCACCAGGAAAACTTCAAATTTCACTTGCCCTAGCCCTTAAAATCATAATTTTGAGTTGGAGAAGATGATATGAGGTGTTAAAAATGGTATTTTTGGGCTTAAAATTCACTTTTAATCGTTCACAAACCGGTTTTCGTGAACCAACGCTTAAGCGTAGGTAAGTGACACTTAGACGCCAGCCTCTTGGGTTGGCTAGCGCTTAAGCACAAGAGGTGGCACTTAGGCGCTAGTGCACAATTTTTGAAATTTTTAATTCTAATTAAAATGCACTATTAGCCTAAGTAAACCACCCCTAAACTATCTCATAGCACTTAAATGACTATTTTTACTTTCTATAACTCTCCTTTATCTCAAAATTCTCTTTAATAACTATTTCAATTCGTGGCTAAAAATAACACAAATTTTCTTAAAAAAAACTTATATTAATTCACAAACAAGTACAAATACATTTAAACACTTAGTTCTCTCTCCAAATAGTCTTGGATGAGAAAAATTTCTTAAGTGCAAAACACTTAACACACATTTACAATAAACACATAAGTGACACAAACACTAAACACAAGACATAAACACTAACACACTTAAAAACATGAATCCAAACACACAACTCCTAACACTTAACTTAATGTCACTCTACAAAACACTAAACACAAGACGAGCTCTAATACTATCATCTTTGATTTATTTTTGCTTAAGGAACATTGTCTTATTTGCTTCCTCTACATAACTAGTATGGTTGAATTGCATCCTAAGTTGCCACACAATATGTTCTAGATGAGCATGCAATCAAGCACCTTAGTCTCCAATACAGATATAGTATGCTTCATCTTGTTGATCTTCTCAGATATCCCTTCAATACTAACAGCTAAGAAATTATTATACATCTTCTGTGCACCTTGACTAATGAACTTATTTTTCATGGCTTCTTCCTTCTTCTTCAAATCCATCTCCCATGAAGACATTTTCTTTAAATGTCTCTCTTTCTTAGACTTTTAGGGCTAAAAATAATCCGAGGTGAAATTTCTTCACAAACCCCTTATATTTATAGGTATAATTCCCCCTCATAACTACTAGGCACAACTAGAAATTGCCAAGACACGTTTATTCTAACTAAATTACAGTTATACCTTCTAGAAATCAAAATTTGCACATGTGATTAAACTATCGCGCTTAAGCGCCGAATCTGGCGCTTAAGCGCCAGTGCATATTTTTGTACCAGTAAACTTAAAGTCCAAATTCTTATTCTAACATGTCTATGTTACTAAATAGAGTCTAAAAATCATTACTAGCACATTATAAATTTAAAAATACTACCTCAAATTTCTTAATTAGACTCAAAACAACAATCAAAGCAAAAACACACGTATAACTATGTGTTGCCTCCCACAAAGCGCTTGGTTTTACGTCGTCAGCCCGACGTAACCAGTGCTCATTGTGGTTGACCCAACATCATTCCATCGTTATATTTATACTTATCCCCTATATAATAAGGTTTCAATCTATGTCCATTCACTTTAAAAATTTTATCAGAATTAGGATGTTTAATATCCACAGCTCCATAAGGATAAAATTTCATCACAACAAATGAGCCCATCCACCTGGACTTAAGTTTGCCTGGAAATAATCTTAACCTTGCATTATAAAGCAAAACTTGTTGCCATGGCTGAAAATTATTAGTAAGATTCTTTCGATCATGCCACATTTCATCTTTTCTTTATAAATCTTAGCACTCGTAAGATTCATTCCTTATCTCTTTAAGCTCATTTAATTGTAACAATCTTTTCTCACAACATCTTTTAAATTATAATTGAACTCTTTAATAGCTCAATATGCTTTATGCTCAAGTTCAACTGGTAAGTGACAAACTTTCCCAAATATTAGCCTATATGGGGACATTCCTATAGGATTTCTATATGTAGTCCTATAAGCCCACAAAGCATAGTCAAGTTTGACTGACCAATCCATTTTTGTTGGATTTACATATTTTTCGTGACAAGCTTTTCACAATATTAGCCTATATGGGGACATTCCTATAGGAGTTCTATATGCAGTCAAGCCCACATCCCAAATATTAGCCTATATGAGGACATTCCTATAGGAGTTCTGTATGCAGTCCTATAAGCCCACAAACGCTTTCCCAAATATTAGCCTATATGGAGACATTCCTATAGGAGTTCTATATGCAGTCCTATAAGCCCACAAAGCATAGGTAAGTTTGACTGACCAATCCATTTTTGTTAGATTCACAGATTTTTCCATAATTCTTTTAATTTTTTGATTGGTTTGACTGACCAATCCATTTTTTTTGGATTCACAGATTTTTCCATAATTCTTTTAATTTCCTGATTAGATAATTCAGCCAATAATATGGGGACATTCCTATAGGAGTTCTGTATGCAGTCCTATAAGCCCACAAAGCATAGTCATAACTGACCAATCCATTTTTGTTGGATTCACAGATTTTTCCATAATTCTTTTAATTTCTCGATTGGATAATTCAACCAAACCACTTGTTTGAGGATGATAAGCAGTATCAATCCTATGATTTATATGATAGTTCTATAATAACTTTTCCATAATGACATTTCTGAAATGACTTCCCCCATCAGTAATGGTAACTCTCGGCATCCTAAATCTACAAAATATGTTCGTTTTCAAAACTTTTGTAACACTTTGAGCATCACATCGAGGTAAAGCAACAGCTTCTATCTATTTGGATACATAGTCCACTGCTAACAGAATATATAAATTTCTGAAAGATGGTATAAATGGTCCCATGAAATCTAATCCCCAAACATCAAATATTTCAACTTCTACTATATAATTGAGGGGCATCTCATTTCTTCTAGAAACATTTCCTACTCTTTGACATCTATCACAAGTTTTCATATAAGCATTAACATTTCTAAAAATTGTAGGCCAATAAAATTCAGATTGTAGAATTTTGTATGTTGTTTTATCAACGCCAAAATGTCCCCCAAAATCCTAATTATGACATTTTGGATAGTTTCATAAGTTTCTTCTAATGGAACACATCTTCGAATGATCAAATCCTTTTCTTGTTTATATAAATATGGATCATCCCAAAAATAAGTCTTAGCTTCATAAATAAATTTCCTCGTTTGTTGGTATGTCATTCCATGGGGTTTAAGATCACTAATAATGTAGTTCACAATGTCAGCATAACACGAAACACACCACTCATTTACAGTGAACAATTTTTCATCTGGAAAATGTTCATTAAGTTCTTTTTCAAAACAGAGTGGTTTTTATAATTTAAGCCTGGAAAAATGATCAACAATTTGATTTTCAGTTCCCTTCTGATCTACTATTTCAAAATCAAATTCTTATAAAAGAAGAGTCCATCTTATAAGTCTCAGTTTAGTATCCTTCTTTTTCATCAAGCACTTAATAGCAGAATGATCTGTATGCACTATACAATGAGTTCCAATCAAATATGATCTTAATTTATCAAAGGCATATACTATCACTAATAACCCTTTTTTAGTTGTTGCATAATTGATTTGAGTTTCATTAAAAGTTTTATTAGCATAGTAAATAACTTTAAAAACTTTATCATATCTTTGTCCTAAAAGAACTCCAATAGCATAATCACTTGCTTCACACATTAATTCAAAAGGCTTTCCCCAATTTGGTGAAACTATAATTGGTGTAGTGATTAATGTTTCTTTTAATTAAAAAATTTTAGGCATTCCTCTTCAAAATTGAAAATTGCATCTTTCTCCAGTAAATGGCATAAAGGCTTAGTAATCTTAGAAAAGTGTTTAATATATCACCTATAAAATCCAGCATGTCCTAAAAAACTCCTAATTTCTCTTACATTTGTTGGAGAAGGTAAATTAGCGATCACTTGAATTTTAGTAGGATCTAGTTTCATACTATTTTCTGATATTTGATGACCTAATACAATTCCTCCTGCTACCATAAATTGACATTTTTTTCACAGTTAAATACTAAATTTATTTTTTTACAGTACTTAAGAACTTTAGATAAATGTTGTAAACATGAGTCAAATGAAGTTTCAAACCACTGAAAATTCATCCATAAATACTTCAATCCCCTTTTTCAATTAAATCACAAAAAATTGTCATCATACATCTTTGAAATGTAGCAGGGGCATTAAATAAACCAAAGAGCATTCTTCTAAAAGCAAAAGTACCATAAGGGCTGGTAACTTGATCCTTATGAGATACTTGAATTTGATGATAACCGATATATCCATCCAGAAAACAAAAGTATTTATGCCCAGCTAGTCTACAACATTCAATCTAGAAATGGTATTGAAAAATGATCTTTCCTAGTGGCAAGGTCTAATTTTCTATAATCAAGGCATATTCACCACCCTGTAACTTGTCTAGTAGGTATTAACTCATTATGTTGATTCATAGTTATAGTTGTTCTTCCTTTCATACAGTGAATTGGACTAACCCATGCACTATCTGAAATAGGGTAGATAATTCCAGCATCTAAGCACTTTAAAATTTCTTTCTTAACAACCACTTTCATAATATGATTTAATCTCCTTTGTGGATCAGCCCTGGGTTTGCAGTTTTCTTCCAAGCATACAAATTGAAGGACTGGTTCCTTTAATATCAGCAATTGTCCATCTGAAGGCTTTCTTAAAAATTTTTCAGAATTTTCATCAGCTTTTCTTCTTCTTCCTTTGTTAACTTCAAGGAAGTTATAACATGTAAAGTAGAGGAATCTCTTAAAAAAGCATATTTTAGATGTTCAGGAAGTAATTTCAACTCAAGTTCTGGATGTTTTTCAAAAGATGGACAAAATAATTTATCGGGAAGTAATTTCAACTAAAGGTTTGGAGGTTTTTCAATAGATGGAAAAAATGATTTATCTTTATGGATATCATGTCTAAAATTTCAAAACTTTCTTGAACATAATTTGAATCTTCCTTAAAAAGGTTTACACATTGATCTAATTCCTCTTCTTGCTCGTGTTCCAAATCTTTTTCTTCAGAATTTTCTTCATAAATAATCATGAAATGACATTCGCTTAGATATCTTGTAACATCCATTCTATAACATTCATCATCTTTACCTTTTGCAGGGTATTTCATTGATTTTGAAATGTTAAAAGTAACATTTTGATCATTGACGCACATTGTTAATTCTCCTTTCTACACAGCTATCATTGCTCTTCCTTTGGTTAGGAAAGGTCTCCCCAAAATGATAGGTATCTCTTTATCTTCTTCCATATCTAACACAATGAAATCAACATGAATGATAAATTGATCCACTTTCACTAGGAGATCTTCTATAACTCCTTTAGGATAGGTTATTGAATGATCTGCTAACTACAGAGTTATAGTAGTAGGGGTTATTTCTCCTAACCTCAATCTTTTAAATAAAAATAATGGCATAAGGTTAATGCTTGCCCTTAAATCACATAAAGCTTTCTCATAAAATTTGTTTCCTATTGCACATAGAATTGTAAAGCTCCCAGGATCTTTAAGCTTTTCAGGAAGTTTCTTCTGAATTGTAGCACTGCACTCCTCACTAAGTGCAATAGTCTCATTATCTTCAAACTTCTCTTTTCTGTTGAGAATATCCTTCATAAACTTTACATAGCTTAACATTTGTTCTAAGACATCAACTAATAGAAATATTGATTGTAAGCTTCTTAAATATTTCCAGAAATTTTGAAAATTGCTTATCCAACTTTTTTTGTCAAAGTCTTTGAGGAAATGGAGGTGGTGGTTTTTCTAAATCAATTTTTGGTGGATAAATAGGTCTTTCAGAATCTTTCAGAGCGTCCTCTTTCGATTCTTCAATTTCTTCTCTCTCTACTTCAATATCTTTTTAAATCCTACTTCCAACTCTCTGCCGCTTCTAAGTTGTACAACTTTAACTTGCTCTTTATTGTGGTCTTTTGGATTTGATTCAGTATTACTAGGAAGTGTTCCTTGGGATTTACTACTTAATGAACTTGCAATTTGCCCAAGTTGATTCTCAATATTTCTGATTGTAGCTCCTTGACTTTGTAACTGATTACCCATTTGAAACACCACTTCTTCTATAGACAACTTCTTATCCTTAAATTGTGTATTAATGTTGATACCTAGAGGATAAGTAGATCTATAATTATTATTCCCTAGGTTGTTCCATTTTTCCAATGGGTTTACTTGGTTGTTCCCCCATTGCTGATTATTACCATCCGAATTATTATTCCAATTAAAGTTGGGTTGGTTCTTCCAACCTAGGTTATAATAATTGGAATATGGGTTGTTTTGCTTGTTATTTATGACATTCAAAGTTTCTAATGATGCTTAAGAATCTATCATTTAGCCTAATGAATTCTCCTCAATCATAGAAATTGGTTGAGAAAAATTCATTCAAAATTGGTCTAACTTTCTTGAAATTGCAGCAACTTGATTTGCTAACGTAGTAAATGCATCAGTTTCATGAATGTTGGCTACTTTCTTAGGATTTACCCTCTCAAAAGGCCATTGAAAGTTATTGGTAGCCATGTATTCAATTAAAGCATAAGCATCATGAAATAGTTTTGGCATCAATGAACCACCAGCAGCGGCATTGATAATATATCTAAGAGAACCAATTAATCCATTATAAAATGTTTGACTTATTAACCAATCTGGTATAGTATGCTGTGGACACTTTCTTAAGAGTTCTTTAAATCGTTTCCATGCTTCATAAATAGATTCCCCTTCAAACTAATTAAAAGATGTAATATTATTTCTAAGTTTCACAGCTATTGATGGTGGAAAATATTTAGCAAGGAATTTTTGTGCTCAATCACCCTAAGTTCTAATAGATCCAGGTGCCAACAAATTCAAACACATCTTAGCTTTATCCCTCAGGTCTTATTGCATCATCTGAAACACCATCGTATTTAAATGTAGCACACAATTCTAGAAAATTAGCAAGATGTAAATTTGGACCTTCAGTTGGTGATCCCCCAAACTGATTATTTGACATCATTTGGATAATAGCAGGTTTAAGCTCAAATGAATTAGCCACTACAGTAGATTTTTGAATAGTACAATGAAGTTCATCTACAGTAGGGCTGGCATAATCTCTTAAAGGTTTAAACTCTTGATGAAGTTCAACATTTTGATTATTTTGGTTTGTCATTTCAATAATTTTTTTAATTTTTCAAGATTTTTAATTTTTTGGTTTTTCTAATTTTTCTAATGGTTCTTTCTAATTTGGAATCTGTTGACCTCACTTTTGGTTGAGGTCTAGAAAAACTTCTTTAGTAGCCTAGGTCTAGCCATAGGACTTTCCTATTGACTAAGTCTTAGAAAACTAGAAAAGGTACCCCCATAATTAGAAATTCAAAACTCTCCTATTTACTCAACTTGAAAGTCTACATACTGATCTTAACCTTTAGCATTTGGTAGGTAAGATCATTATGAAAGAATTCAAGAAG
>JXCR01130832.1:89206-115567 GCA_002079205.1 Phalaenopsis hybrid cultivar | reverse complement strand
TTAGCCTTGGGCTAAGTCCAAATTGATTATTGTAAATGGTCAATAGGGACCTCATGAAGAGTTTTCAACATTAATTGGATGCCAATTTGGAGGTTAAGTCAATCAATTGGGTGAAATTTGGGGACTTAGCCAATTTGAGGCTAAATTTGGGAATTTTTTATTTAGGCCAAAATCAAATAGATTTGAGGGTTCACCAAGGCCAATTGATGGTTGATTTTGATGTATAGAAATTTTATAAAGATTTTGCAACAATAATTGAGGCCAATTGACTAGGTTATGGGTTCAATTTGGTGAGATTAGGTCATATGGTCAAAATTGAGCTCAAATCATGGACCAATTGAGCTTGAATTTGGTTTAGTTTAATCATACAAGAATTTAATTTAAGTTTAGGATTGGAATTGGGGTCAATTGAGACATAATTGATGGACATTTGAGATGGATTTGGGGAAATTTGGATCTTTAAAGAGCAATTTGGGGATTTTGGTTAAAGATGGTCAAATTGGCTAAATTGTGTCATGTGGTAGTTGAGAGAAATGAAATTGGGAATATTTGGGATTTATTATAATTTTCTGAGAATTTTTGAATTTTTGGGATTTTGAGCCCAAGAGGGGTATTTTGGTAATTAGGGGGTGTTTTAGGGGTAAGAGGCCAAGATGGGTATTTTGGTAGAGTTGAGGTGCCAATCATCACCAATAAGCCATGGACCAATGGAAAACCCATTTTGGGTCCTCTACACAGTGGTCTTAGCTTCACCAATAAGCCATGTACCAAAGGAAACCCAATTTTGGGTCCTCTACATAGTGGTCTTAGCCATAGCCCTAGGGCTAGTAGGTTTAGGGGACCATCTACATGAGTATCCCAAAAGATCAAGGGAACTAGGCTTAGAAGTTCTAAGCCATGGACCAATGGAAATCCCATTTTGGGTCCTCTACATAGTGGTTTTAGCAAAACCATATAGCCATGGACCAATGCGAACCCCATTTTGGGTCCTCTACATAGTGGCATAGCTAGGGCTAGTGTATCCCAAAAGATCAAGGGATCTAGGTTTGGACCAATGGAAACCCCATTTTGGGTCCTCTATGTAGTGGTTCTAGCCAGACCATATCCCTGGGCTAGTAGGTTTAGGGGACCATCTTTATGAGTATCCCAAAAGATCAAGGGATCTAGGCTAAAGCCATGGAACAAAGGAAACCCCATTTTAGGTCCTCTACATAGTGGTCTTAGCCAAACCATAGCCCTGCTAGTAGGTTTAGGGGACCATCTACATGAGTATCCCAAAAGATCAAGGGATCTAGGCTAGAGATTTGAGTTCAGGGTTGTGAGTGATTGTGGGTGCAGATTAGTGTAGTGAGTGCCTTAGCTTCAGACCAACACCCAAGGTCAACCCTAAGGTCCAGCAATCCTAAGGGTGACTCATCTTGAGTTTCCCCCAAAGTGACCCCACCTACTAAGTACTTAGAGGTTGAGATCAACATGTGGAACTTCAGGTTGAGTAAAGAAGATGGTATAATTTCTAATGATGAGGGTGTGTCTAGTTTTCTAGGAATAGTCAACAGGAAAAGTCCTATGGCTAGACTCTAGGCTACTAAATGGGACAAACTAAACCTCAAACAAAAATGAGGTCAACAAGTGCATGGATTTAAATCATCAAAAATTCTTCCAACATTAAAGATCAATACTCTCCACAACTTCTATCCAAAACTTAATTAATTATCATTTTAAGAAGAAAGAAAAAGAAAATTACTCAAAATCCATGGAAAAAACAAAACCACACTTTAGTTTAAAAGAAGAAATCATTGTCAAATCAACAACAAGTCTCGATTAAAACCAAAAGTAGTCTAAAAAAAATATAAAAATTATCTCAAGTCATCCACCAAACTCTTGAAGTTCCTTCGAATCTCTTCTCTTTTACAATCACTCAGAACAATATAACAAAAAGGATAAAGTAAATAAAAAGTTGTTCCTGAAAATCTCTCTGAATTAACTCCCCAGAAAAGAACTTTCAAAACTTGCCTATATTTTCAAGACTCTTTTCTAAGTCCTCGCTTCTTTCTTTTATAGTTTGCCAAGATTTGCCTTAGGTTCTCTTCAAAATGTGTCTTGATTCGATGTATTTGCCCAAGAGATGCATCATTTCATGATAATTTTCGTCCATGGTGGTTACAACCACCTATTAAGCCAATGGATGCCTAAAAAAATCTCTTAAAAATTCATGAAAATTGATTTTACTCATCTATTAACTGCCACAGGTGCTTAAGCGCGGGTCTCGACACTTAGGCGCGACCTTCTTTGTTTAACTGGCGCGTAAGCGCTGGATCCGGCGCTTAGGCGCCAAAACTCTTTTGCATAATTTTTCACATTTTTTCTCCAAATTTTATCCTTTTTCACTCCATTAAGCATTTTTTACCCTTTTTACTTGTATCTGCAAGAAAAACACAAAAATACCTTCCATTAAAGCGCAATATCTCAAAAAATAGGTATAAAAATGTGTCTAAAAGCACTATATTTTAGGTGTATCAGATAGCCATGACCTTGAGCCCAATTAATTGATCAACATTATGTAGATGATTGTCATGAATATTTTTGGTGAAGACTTGAAATGATTTTGAATTCAATTGTGGGCTCCATTTGAAGGATTTTGGGATTTTGGTCAATTTGGGCATATTGGGCTAGACTTGGGTCTAGATTGGTCTAAGCTTGGGATAAGTCCAAATTGATTGTTGAGAATGTTCAATAGGAATGTGATGAAGAGTTTTCAAAATTTATTGGGTGCCAATTTTGGGGTTAAGGCAATCAATTTGGTGGAATTTTGAGGTATGACCAATTTAGGGCAAAATTGGGGCTTTTAGACTTGGGTCAAAATTGAATGAAATTGGGGCTTCACCAAGACAAATTGAAGGTCAATTTTTATGTGTAGGAGTGTTATGAAGAGTTTTCAACATAATTTGTGGCAAATTGAGTAGGCTATATGTTCAATATGGCGAGATTAAAAAATATGACCAAAATTGTGGGTTTGATTTATATCAAAATTCAACTCAAAACATGGATCAATTGAACTTGAATTTAGTTTATATTGGTCATAGAGAAGGTGAATTTGAGTTTAGAATTGAAATTGGGGGAAATTGGGCCCAAATTGATTGACATTTGAGGTAAATTTGGGGAAAATTGGGACTATAAAGGTAAATTGGGGGTTTTGGTCAAAATGGTCAAATTGGGTCATGTAGTAGTTGGGAAAAATGAAATTTGAAATATTTAGAAGGCTTTAGAAATTTTTGAGATTTTTTGGAATTATTGAAATTTTGGGCTAAGGAGGGGCATTTTGGTAATTTGGTAAATTTTTTGGTGATTTTGGGTAATTTGGATGCTTTCAAAAGGTTTGAAATGATTTTTGAACAAATTTGGGTGTTTTGGGCAAATTTGGGAATTTTGGCCAAATTTAGGGTTTCAAGGGTACTTAGGTAATTTGGGAGAGTTTAGTGTAGAAAGACCAAGTTGAGTATTTCTCGTAGAATTTGGGGTGCCAACCACCATAAATGAGTTATGGACCAATGAGAACCCCATTTGGGTCCTCTATGTACTGGTCTACACGAGTCTCCCAAAGGATCAAGGGTTTAAAGTCAAGGAATTTTGGGTTTAAGGTATTGAGTGATTGTGAGAGAGGTGATTGTAGTGAGTGCCTTAGCTCTAGACCAACACCTAGACTCAACCCTAAGGCAAGTAGTCCTATGGGAACACACCTTGAGCTCCCCATATTGACCCCACCTACTAAATGCTAAAGGTTAGAACCAATATGTAGAGCTTCAAGTTGATTTAAGAGGAGTTTAGAATTTCTAATGGTGAGGGTTCCTTTTCTAGTTTTCTTGGAATAGCCAACAGGAAAGACATATGACTAGACCCTAGGCTACTAAAGAGGAAAACTACACTTCGACCAAAAGTGAGGTCAACAGCCTAATTCACTACTAAGCCCTTAAGATTTAATGGGTGGAGTTACAATTTTAAGAAAAATGAATTTTTATTTTTAATATTTATATTCTTATCATGAATTATAAATCATTTTAAAACTATTAATTAGGGGCTTCAAATCATTGAGTTATGATCTCCCAGAATTAAACGCCTCACCTTAATATTCTCTTATTTAAATATTCTTCCAAATTTCATTAATTTGAAAAATTATAAATTTATCCTTTATGAAATTCAAAGTGAGGTTGGTTTCTACCATTTATCCCTTTTATGTTTCAATCATCAAGACATACTATTTTAAGATCGTTTATTACCCATTTACCGTCTAGATTAGGTCTGAATATTAATTTAGTTTTAAATTCCAAAATTACACTTTTGCCCTTAAGGCCTTAATACCCCATAATTCATTAAATTAGACTCAAATGATCTGGAAATTTTTTATTACCTCACTCATGGGTTAATTAAAACATCAAAGGAGAAAGTATGATTTTTCTGAAATTATTTAATTTTTATAATTATTTATATTGCAAAAATAGGGATTTTCAATGAAAATTTAATAACTCAATTAAAATAAAACTTCTATCGTTAAGAAAGTTATTGGACGTTTACCTAGGTTAGAGGACCACTTGGACAAATTTTCATGATTTTTAGAATTTTAATTTAATTATTAAAATTATTTGTTGGTTTAGAGTATTAATTAAATATAAAATAATATTTCAATAGAAAATTAAGTTTTATATTTTTTTAATCTCTCTGAGTCCAAGAAACCTAAAGAAACAAATTTCATATTTTTTTTTATTTATATTTTAATTATTAGAATTATTTTAGTGAAAAATTAAAGAAAATTCATTTTTAAGTCTTTTAAAATTAATATATTGACTTAGAAAATTAGGAAAATTATTATAATTGGTCCTAAGTAATAAAGAAGCCAAATGTGAAATTTTAGTGTGTTTTTACCATTTTGTGATTTTTATGATTTTTAATTAATTTCTAATTATTTAAATGCTCCAAAATAGTTTAAAAACGAAGAAATTATTTTGATCCAAATTATTTTTTTCTTAGGTTCGTCTGGTCATAAGGAGCTCCCAAAACTAATTTTTTTATTTTTTTGAGTTGTATTTTAATTATTAGAATTAATTTAATGTCAAAAATGTGATTTCACTTAATTAAACCATTTGAGTGGTCAATTTAACTCCAATTGACTTGAAATTTTTATAGAGAGCTCCTCTAACATTAGATTACAGTGTGGAATAGTTTTTATGCCATTTACACTCATAATTACTCCAAATTAATTTTATTTTATTTTTTGGGGTTGGTGACAATTAGGATTAGTTTTATTGACTTAAACCAAGATTATATTTATCCTAGGGTCCTCTGACCACAGTGAACCTACTAAAATAATTTTTTTTTATTTTTATGATGGTTATTTTAATTATTATAATTTTTATACCAAAATAGGGACCAATAACTTGAAAATTAGATATCTCTATTTAGAGATTCCCCCTAACCTTGGAAAAATTAGGGGAGATGTCTAACAATAGAAACATCAAAAGCCCTATGGTCCCATGTCATGGTGAAATGTCTATGCTAATGGAGAATAAAAATAAAGAAAATACCATTTAATTATTTAAAAATAATACATGCATCAAAGAATCTTGAAAATATTTCCACATTGTTGTCCTCTCTTCAGTGAGCAACAAGGTATTTTATTTTATTTTTATGATTTTTCTACAGAAAGTTATATATTTTTAAATTTATGGTTGTCTAAATAAATATGAAAATCTTTATTTTTCAACTTAAACCAGTCAGCGCCGCGTCATCCTAGGCAGATCCAAAGCTCCACGTGGTGTCTTCTGGTTCAGCGCTGCTTTCTACTCAGCCGCCACGCGTCCTGCTGTTTTGCTCCATCTCCTCATTCGGCTTCATCGTGACCGTCAATATGATAAAAGTGGAAACGAACGCATCCCTTCATCGTCCCTAAGCCTCTATCCCGAGAACCGTCCAACTTCAAACCTTAATACCTCTCTCAATACTTAACCAAATTAAGTGCAGTTTGTTCTTATAGACTCATCTTGACTAGGAGAACATATCTATACCTCTAATAGACCCTTAAATCAACTCTATGCACATGGAGAATCAAATGGAGCTAGGTTTAGTGTTATGTTTCAATACCTTGGTTCAAGAGGGGAAGCCTTAATTGGATGCTTGTGGAAGCTTCGTGGGGGTACCAAGAACCTAGGGATGGAGCCTCAAGCAGTGGTGAATCGCCTAGATATGATTTCAACCAAAGTTGATTTGAGCGTCCGATCAAATTCCACCTTAGGGTGCTCTGGTGAAAGCGCTTTTGTGGGGGATCTTCCTCTCTCAATGTGGGGATGGTGTGGGTGCAATTAATTTGGATTTGGCGGGTTTGGTGAGTGTTTTATTTTGGCCTTGAATTTGAGCTACAAAATTGAGCTCGAGCAGTGGGTTTGAGTAGCTAAGGGTGTTTGGGTTAAGCTTAAGAGATCTTAATGAAGCTCTGGAAGCAATTTGACAAAGTCTCCCCAAGGAAATTCAAGCTCTCCTCCTTTGGCCATGGAGGAGGGTTTAAATAGAAGGGGAAGGAGAGGCCACCAGGGGCAATTGGTGGGTGCCCTAGGTTGCTTATGTGGATACCAATAAGGTGAAAAAATTCAATTTGAATGAGACAATTTGGATGGGTTTAATTTTGAGTTTTGGCCTAGGTGGGTTTTTTGATTTTGGGTTTTCCGGCAGCCTAGGTGACCATCTGACTCAGGGAGATCAGGGCTTAGTTTTGGTGAATTCAATTAGGGTTGGTCATGTGTAAAGGCATGAGATTGAAATATTATGGGGTAAAGGGTTATTTTTTGTCAAATTGGGTCAAGGCATGGTTTGGGTTGGGATAAGCCACCAAGGATCAGATGGGTCAGCTAAATTGGTGTGGAGAAGTCCTCATTCATGTGAATTGGTTAAGTATGAGGTTTAGAGGATTCATAAAAAAGTTTTAAAAAATTTTTAAGGAGACTTTATAGTGGCTTAGCCTCTTGCCGTTAATAGCTTGATGATGTGGCAAGACTCCCATGGCTTGCTTATGGCTTGGGAGTGGCTTCATGGCTTGTCCTGGGCTTGGCTAATTTTCATGAGAAGGGATTTTTGGATTTTTTTGTAATTTAGTGAAGTTTGTCATGAGGCTTGATTTTTAATGATTTGATCATGAATTTATGACTTAGGAAATGATGTTTGATGAAATGGATGATGAGTGAAAAATTGTCACGTGGACTTTTGATTGAAATTTGGGCTTTTTGGAATTACTTAAGGGTTTGGGATTTTAAAAAGGAAATTGAACTTGGGCAAAAATTTTTGTTAATTGAATGTTGAATTTGGTGTAGGAGAATGCCATGAAGGATTTGAAAAAATTTCAAATGATTTTGAGTTGAATTGATAGGCCAAATTGGTGGATTTGGGCATATAGTCAAAATTGGGCCTTTTTGATTTGAATGAAATTGAGCTTGCAATTGGATCATATTGGGCTTGAATTTTGTTTAGATCAGGTTTTTGTATATTTAATTTTGATTTAGAATTGAAATTTGGCAAGATTGTGGTCAATTGGGCAAAGATTAGGGCTAATTTAGGGACATTTGAGTCTTTAAGGGCAAATTGGGGCTTTTAGTGAAATTGGACTAATTTGGTCAAATTGTGTCAAATTGATGATTAAAAATTGAAATTAGGAATATTTGGGATGATTTTAGAATTTTTGGAATTTTTAGCTCATGAATGGCATTTTGGTAATTTTGGGCAATTTTGGAGGTATTTTTGGAATTTAGTGATTTTGGTGGATTTTAGTCAATTTAGGTAGTGGTGAGTGGTTTGAGATGATTTTTTGAAAAAATTTGGATATTTTGGGTAATTTTTGAGAAATTAGATTGCAGTGGTATTTTGGTAATTTGATTATTTTGGGTAAAATGGGCCAACATACCATGAAGACATACTAAACCAATAGGAGCCACATGAGGACTCATTTTGGATGCTCAATGTGCTGGTTCTAACTCTCTCAGCCAAAGACTACGGGTATAGGGTCATCCACATGAGCTTTCCAAAAGGAGTAGGAGACCAACTTAAGGGATCTTAAGGTTTAAGGTATGTGAGAGGGTGTAGCGTGTGCAAGTTAGCCCCAACAAAACCAGACAAGCCAGGGTTAGTCTTAAAGTCTGACCACCCTATGGGGGACTCCACTTGGGTTCCCCCATACTAACCCCACCTACTAACTGTTAAAGGTTAGGACCAATATGTATAACTCCAAGCTGAGCAAAGAAGAGTTTGGAATTTCTAATGGTGAGGGTTCCTTTTCAAGTGCTCTAGGAATATTCAATAGGAAAGTCTTATGGCTAGACCCTTGGCTACTAAAGAGGAAAAACTAGACCTCAACAAAAAATGAGGTCAACAGTAATGAAGAAGAAAATTTTCACCTTTCCTTTCCTCTTACGATGAAGAAAATCTCAAAGGCCTTGAATTTCTCTCTCTCTCTCTCTTGCTTTCTTCTTCCTCTTACACACAGACACACTTATGCCCAAAAACTCCTCTTCAAGCCTTAAACTTCCCTCTCTTTTATTAAAGAATGCCTCCCTCAAAAAAGAATTCAAAATTCCCTCCAAAATTTTATCCAAAAGTCAACTCTTTTGAATTTAAAAGACATGTCCATTGATCCAAGAGACATACCCTTCATAAAACAACCTTCCAAAGTATGTAGATACATTGAATCTCTCTAATGGGTGTTTAGAACAAATGTACCTTTGAAAATTTGTGCAAAATTCATCATGAACAACCTTAACCCGCAAAAAGTTATCTCTGGTACATCATGCACTAGTTCTGGCATATCACATGCCAGTTTTCTGGATTTTGGTGCATCATGCACCACTCTGCAGCGGCTCCACCATTTTGCTTTGTTTGGCTGCGTTTCAGCTCCGTTTCCCCCCGTTTCAGTTGTGTTTCACTCCTAATAGATATTTCTAAAAAATAAGCATTCAAATAATCTTTATTTAAAATATAATTTCATTTTAAAAAAATTGAGAAATGTAACGTAGATTAAGCATAGAAAGATTCAGAATTTTCTTTCTTGCTTGTTTTTACTCCAATATGCACCATTTTTGCTTCATTTTCTCCAAAAGTTCATTTCTCGTACCTGAAACAAAAAATATGCAAAATACCTTCCTTTAAAGTTTAATATTATTGAATAACATTAAAATTAAGCATAAAATATATATGAATATGTAGGTAATTTTTACAGGTATAACCTTGAACAATGATTTCTTACTCACAAATTCATAAATATGCTATGTCTCGAACAACAACTCTTTAAAGTCACTTAATCCCAACATCTGCAATATTCCCTCCTCATTAGTCTAAAGAGAGACAGAAAATTATTGAAAACTTTCTCGGCGCGGAGCCCCCAATCATTTTGTGCAAAAAAGAATCTCACGGACCATAGTCTTATCGGTTCCTTTAAGCGGAAATCCAATGCCTTATGCTTAAACATCACATGATCATGCGTATCGCTAAGGAACTCGCGCATCCATACCAAAATTGACGGTGTTAATGTCAACCCATAGATATTGAAGAAAACAATCAACCTCATAATGATTGTCACCACCCAACAAGACAACTGAGCATTAAAAACCCCGAACACCTTCTTAATATCAATAAACTCAGGTGTTGACAGAAATATTAAGCCAGCTCTCAAGGATACCACTTGAATAGCGATATACTAAGAAGGACAAGAATACGCTCAATCAGTTGAAGTTGGAAATTTCAACACCACATCGTTTCGGAAATAATACTTCTTTAGAAAAAAATATCAAATCACTCTCCATCTTGACACAACATCCTCTGGGTTCTAACTTTTCCTCTAGTTCTCAACAGAACAAAGTTCTTCAGTTGTGGCCATTTCTGCAATAGTACACAACACCGCAACTCTGCTCTGCAACGCTTTACTGCAACGCTTCTCCAAAATGCTTCGTCACAACTATGTGTCGCAACGCTTAACCGCAACTCTGTGTCACCACACTTCGCTGCAAATTTGCACCTGCAATGCTTTGCCGCAACTCTTCGTCGCAACACCTTGCCGCAACTCTTCATCACACCTCTTCACCACAACTCTGTACCACCGCAACATTTTATCGCAACTCTTCACCGCTACTCGGAACTATTTCTTCTTCTGGGAAATCCCATATTAGCTGAGGACTCCATCTCTACCCACTCCTTCAGGCCCCTTTTTAAAGGCTCCAAAAGGGGTTTAACCATTAAATAATCATTATTATAGACTTCAAAAAGAAATGAAAAATTAAATATTTGTGATTAAATAAACTTCAAAAAGAAGTGAAAAATTAAATATTTGTTATTAAATAGGTTAAAGAAAGAAGTAAAAACTTAAATATTTGTTATTAAAAAAATAAAAATAAAGATGAAAAAAACTTTTCATCTTCCAAAAAAAGTAAAAAAATGCAACAGCACAAAGAAAGAAGAGAAAAAAAAAAGAAAAAAATGCAAGAGCAAAAAAAAATCATTTTTCTAGGGCTCCCCAGCACTACATTTTAGACCCATCTTTTCAGTTTCAGGCTCACAGGCAACCTGTTTAGGGTAGGATTCGAACCCTACCACCCTCTCATGAAGTAAAATAACTTACCAACTGAGTTGTCTTCAACTCAGGATCTTGATATTTCAGACCATAAAAATGTTCTTGCTTAAAAATCGGGAGGCAACTGATACACCACGAACAAATTTTTATTTTCCCACACAAATCTCGAGACATGACATGGATCCTGAGATGATATTTTGAGCGAGAAAGTTTAAATCTTGATAAAATTTTATCTAGAGCTCCGATTTCAGCAAACTTATAGTCAAACTGGTAGGCTCGATGAGCAGACCTAATGATATAAAAACTAGTCCAATCCGAGTCAAATCAAGCTCAGATCAACTTATGAAACTACCCTTGAAAGATTTCTGGACACATTGGGAAGGTCAAAAAGATGTCAACTCTAGCAAACCCATACTCGAATTGAGCGTCTCGCAATACAAATCCAACGAGCCCAAGATCACTCAATTCCGATATTGTTAAGGCGCTCAAATGTCCATTAAACGTCGCTTGACTGAAGGAAACTCTGTGGACTGTCCGATTAAAATGGTTGATATTCCTGCTTTAATTGCACTCAAAACACTATAAATAGATCCCCACCCCTCACATAAGGGGAAGCTGAATTCTAGAGAGAGCCTAAGGCCTTGAGGAAAAGCTGCAACTTAGCATCACCGTCGATCATCGTTGACCACCGTTGACTCTGTCGTCTACCACCGCCGACTGCCGAAGACCACCGCTGACTGCCGAAGACCACCGCTGACCTCTGACGACCACCGCTGACCGTCTTCGACCTCTGCCAACCGTCATTGACTACCACTAACCACCACTGATCACCACTAACCTGACGCCGTCAGTCGACGTTGTAATCTAAAAATTATTGTTATCCTTTCCCGTCTGTGTGACAAGGAATTTTTGTAATCATCAATCAATAGTAGATTTCCGCAATGGTCCATATCCCATGGTTTTTCCCTTACGGGTTTTCACGTAAAAATTTCTGGAGTAATCAATGCTTGTTTTCTTTCATCTGCGTGTGTATTGAACTTTTGTATGTGAGTCTAAAGAGTGCAGAGACTTTTTTTTTGGCTTTTAGCATGAAAGCTTCACATTAATGTTTAGTAGCATTTACATAAATATCACCTAATTCTTATGTATTAAGATTTCTAGCATCTAAACTTTAATTTTTATATCTAAATTTTAANGATATTTTACCTTATTCTTGGGAATAATCAAGACATCAACATTCACTGAGCATCAGGATATATAGGATAAATCATTAAACAACATAATNATGAAACATTTAAATGATTTCTCCTAAATTAAAGCCAAATAATAGGATAGCTTGAGAGGTCACCGAAGTTCTCCTTCGAATCCGTGACATCCTCTAGTGTTTCCTCATTTGAACTCCAAAACAAAATTCTTTCATATTTCTCCATCCAATATCTTTGAAATATCCTTACCATTTGAACTCCTTGAAGGTATTTTTTTTTCNTTCTCCATCCAATATCTTTGAAATATCCTTACCATTTGAACTCCTTGAAGGTAATTTTTTTTCTTGATTCTATTGAGAGTATTCTTAAGTAACTTCTGTTACTTAAGATGTAATTAACTATAGGGGCTTGCCCTTATAGGAAGCTTTTCCCGAACCCAGCATAATGTAAACCCTGTTTAATTTCTTATATTAAATAGGGGAACTTGTCGGCCAATACGTTGGTTTCGTAGATCAAACGAATGTCATAACTTTCTCTAGTTTATTTGATCGAGCTTCACCCTCAATTCTTGTGTTCATCCTTCGGGATAGATACATGATTTGAGGTAAAACGCTCTTTTATTTAAACTATGAAAATTATGGGGTCAGTGTGACTTCATCTTTTTCAAAACTAAAATTTATTAATGTCCTTCCGAAGCGGGCAACGAGATTTCAATTCCGATGACCGACAGCTTCTTACGGGCAAACCCCACACCAAAAATAGTGCCGACACCAGTTCTCTAGATTTTGGTGCATCATGCGCCACTCTACAACAGCTCCACCATTTTGCTTCGTTTGGCTGTGTTTCAGCTCCGTTTCACCCCGTTTTAGTTGTGTTTCACGCCTAACAGATATTCCTACAAAATAAGCATCCAAATATTCTTTATTTAAAATGTAATTTCATTTAAACAAAATTAAGAAATGTAATATAGATTAAGCATAGAAAGATTCATAATTTTCTTTCTTGCTTGTTTTTACTCAAATATGCACCATTTTTGATTTATTTTCTCCAAAAGTTCATTTCTTGTACTTGAAACAAAAAAATGCAAAATACCTTCCTTTAAAGTTTAATATCATTGAAAAGCATTAATATTAAGCATAAAATATATATGAATATATAGGTAATTTTTAGGGGTATCAACCTTAAACAATGATTTCTTACTCACAAATTCATAAATATACTGTCTCGAACAATAGCTCTTTAAAGTCACTTAATCTCAACATTTGTAATATTCCCTCCTCTGTAGTCTAAAGAGAGACAGACAATTGTTGAAACCTTCCTCGCCTCTCGCGGAGCCCCCAATCATTTTGTGCAAAAAAGAATCTCACGGACCAATGTCTTATCAGTTCCTTTAAGCCAAAATCCAATGCCTTATGCTTAAACATCACATGATCATGCATATCGCTAAAGAACTCGTACATCCATGCCAAAATTTAGTGTTAACGTCAACCCATAGATCTTGAAGAAAACAATCAACTCCATAATGACTGTCGCCACCCAACAACACAACTGAGCAACACAAACCCTGAACACCTTCGTAATATCAATAAACTCAGGTGTTGACAGAAATCTTTAGCCTGCTCTCAAGGATACCTCTTGAATAGCGATATACCAAGAAGGACGAGAATACGCTCGATCAGTTGAAGTTGGCAATTTCACCACCACATTGTTTGGGAAATAATACTTCTTTAGGAAAAAAGATCAAATCACTCTCCACCTTGACACAATATCAACTTTTCCTCTAGTTCTCAGCAGAACAAAGTTCTCTAGTTGTGGCCATTTCTGTAATAGTACACAACACCGCAACTCTGCTCTCCAATGCTTTACCACAACGCTTCTCCGCAATGCAACGCTTAACCGCAACTCTGTGCCACCACACTTCGCCGAAAATTTACACCTACAATGCTTTGACGCAACTCTTCGTCGCAACGCCTTGCCGCAACTCTGCATCACAACTCTTCACCGCAACTTCATGCCACCACAACACTTTGTTGCAACTCTGCACTGCTACTCGGGACTATTTTCTTCTTCTGGGAAATCCCAGATTAGCTGAGGACTCCATCTCTACCCACTCCTTCAGACCCCTATTTAAAGGCTCCAAAAGGGGTTTAACCATTAAATGGTCATTATTATAGACTTCAATAAGAAATGAAAAATTAAATATTTGTGATTAAATAAACTTCAAAAAGAAGTGAAAAATTAAATATTTGTTATTAAATAGACTTAAGAAAGAAGTAAAAAATTAAATATTTGTTATTAAAAAAATAAAAATAAAAATGAAAAAAACTTGTCATCTTAAAAAATAAAATAAAAAAATGCATCAACACAAAAAAAAGAAGAGGAAAAAAAGAAGAAAAAAAATGCAACAACAAAAAAAAATCATTTTTCTCGGGCTCCCCAACTCTGCATTTCAAGCTCATCTTTTCAGTTTCAGGCTCAGAGGAGACCTGTTTAGGGTAGGATTCGAACCCTGCCACCCTCTCATGAAGTAAAAGAACTTACCAACCGAGTTGTCTTCAACTCAGGATCTTGATATTTCAAACCATAAAAATGGTCTTGCTAAAAAATAAGGAGGCAACTGATACACCACCATCAAATTTTCATCTTCCAACACAAATCTCGAGACATGACATGGATCATGAGATGATATTTTGAGCAAGAAAAGTTTAAATCTTGATAAAAATTTATCTAGAGCTCTGATTTCAACAAACTTATAGTCAAACTGATAGGCTCGATGAGCAGACCTAATGATATAAAAACTAGTCCAATCCAAGTCAAATCAAGCTCAGATAAACTCATGAAACCACCCTTGAAAGATTTCTTGACATATTTGGAAGGTCAAATAGAAGTCAACACTAAGAAACCCGTACTTGAATTGAGCGTCTCGCAATACAAATCCAACAAGCCCAAGATCACTCAATTCTGATATTGTTAAGGCACTCAAATTCCATTAAACGTCACATGACTGAAGGAAACTCTGTGGACTGTCCGATTAAAATGATTGATATTCCTGCATTAATTGCACTCAAAACACTATAAATAGACCCCTACCCCTTACATGAGGGGAAGTTGAATTCTAGAGATAGAGCCTGAGGCCTTGAGGAGAAGCTCCAACTTAGCATCACTGTCCATCATCATTGACCACTGTTGACCTCCGTCGTCTACCACAGCGGACTGCCGAAGACCACCGCCGACCTCTAACGACCACCACCGACTGTCTTCGACCTCTGCCAACTGTCATAGACCACCACTAACCACCATCGATCACCACTAATCAGACGTCGTCACTCGACGTTATAATCTAAAAAATATTGTTATCATTTCCCGTCTATGTGACAAGGGATTTTTGTAATCATCAATCAATAGTAGATTTCCGCAATGGTCCATATTTCATAGTTTTTGCCTTACGGGTTTTTCACGTAAAAACTTCTGGAGTCATCAATGCTTGTGTCTCTTTCATCTGCATGTGTATTGAACTTTTGTATGTGAGTCTAAAGAGTGCAGAGTTTTTGTGGCTTTTAGCGTGAAAGCTTCACATTAATGTTTAGTAGCATTTACATAAATATCACCTAATTCTTATGTATTAAGATTTCTAGCATCTAAACTTTAATTTTTATATCTAACTTTTAAATAAGTGAAATACACTTTCAATGCATGAAAAAAATACCATATAAATTAAAGTTGAAGTTTCAGTGTCAGATAAATAAATACATAGGAATTGAGTTGTATGCATATAAATCATCATAAATAACAAATATATAATATATGTTTCTTATTTATATGTCAGTTTTTTTATATGTTTATCTAATAATTTAAAATTTGAAATTATTATTTTATTTGCATTTTATGAAAGTCAATATGGAGCTCTTGTGTTTTCCCCTGTGCCTGCTCCTCCTGCTTCTCCTTGTCATGCATTTGCTCGGCTTATTATGGTTTCTTCTCATCTTTTTTCTCTTCATTCCCCGACTTTTGTGCGAGGGTTTCCCAACATTTGCTTCTTCTTCCGATTTTCTCTTTCCCTAGTCATTTCTTGGTGGATTCACTCTGTTAGCCTTATTGGTTTGTACAGAGTTTCTTGGTTGATTTAGTTAATGGTTTTCTTGTGATTTTTGCCTATGCCAATTTTTTTGAGATTTTCTATTTTCTATAGTATTTTATATTCAGAATTGGGGCACTTTTGGCTGCTAATGCTTTCGGTTTGATTCTTATAGTTGGAATATAATGTTGGATCTGAGTGAGAATTTGATATTTGAGTAAGAATTTGACTAGAAGATGAGGCCTAATGAGTGGCCGTGGGGGCCGTGGGGGAAGGGGGGGTTTTCGCTACTGTTTCAATTTTTTTTCAATGATGAATGTTTTTGTTATTTGAATAAGAATCTGAGAAATGCATACAATTTGAGATTTAATTCGTGAATAACTATGTTTAAACTGTTGTGTATTCAATGAATACCAATTTGGTGGTGCGTGCGGTGGTGTCTGTGATGGTGAGTGGTGGTGTGGTGTGGTGGTGTGTGGTGTGTGTGGTGTGGTCACCTGCTGCATGTGGTGTGGTGTTGTGGTGTCGTGGTGTTATGGTTTGGCTGTTAATGTGTGGTGTGGTGGTATGGTGTGTGAATGTGCAGTTGTGATAGGGTGTGTGGACGGGTGAACGTGTGGTCTGTGGATGTACTATTGTGGTGGGGTGGGGTGCGTGGTTGTGTGGTGTGTGGATGTGCTATTGTGATGTGACTTTCTTAATATATAAAATATATTGTTGTCACAGTTTTGTTGCAAATAACATTACTATATAGTGGTAGAATGATCATTTATCCAGAAACAACTGCAGTACCACTATTTTCAAATTGCAAAAAACAAACAGCTAGTGAGAATAGTTGCAATAGCTCTTACGTAGTAGCTTTCTATGATAGTTCTTGTGCAACAACTTATTATTAAGCTGTAGCTACCCCAAATAGACTCTTAATTGAACATCCTAACCACCTTTGCGAAACNTTACCAACTGAGTTGTCTTCAACTCAGGATCTTGATATTTCAGACCATAAAAATGTTCTTGCTTAAAAATCGAGAGGCAACTGATACACCACCAACAAATTTTTATATTCCCACACAAATCTCGAGACATGACATGGATCCTGAGATGATATTTTGAGCGAGAAAAGTTTAAATCTTGATAAAATTTTATCTAGAGCTCCGATTTCAGTAAACTTGTAGTCAAACTGGTAGGCTCGATGAGCAGACCTAATGATATAAAAACTAGTTCAATCCGAGTCAAATCAAGCTCAGATCAACTTATGAAACCACCCTTGAAAGATTTCTGGACACATTCGGAAGGTCAAATAGATGTCAACACTAGCAAACCCATACTCGAATTGAGCGTCTCGCAATACAAATCCAACGAGCCCAAGATTACTCAATTTCGATATTGTTAAGGCGCTCAAATGTCCATTAAACGTCGCATGACTGAAGGAAACTCTGTGGACTGTCCGATTAAAATAGTTGATATTCCTGCTTTAATTGCACTCAAAACACTATAAATAGACCCCCACCCCTCACATAAGGGGAAGCTGAATTCTAAAGAGAGAGCCTAAAACCTTGAGGAGAAGCTGCAACTTAGCATCACCATCGATCATCATTGACCACCGTTGACCTCCGTCGTCTACCACCGCCGACTGCCGAAGACCACCGCTGACTGTCGAAGACCACCGCCGACCTCTGACGACCACCGCCGACCGTCTTCGACCTCTGCCAACCGTCATTGACCACCACTAACCACCACCGATCACCACTAACAAGACGCCGTCAGTCGACGTTGTAATCTAAAAATTATTGTTTTCCTTTCCCGTCTGTGTGACAAGGGATTTTTGTAATCATCGATCAATAGTAGATTTCCGCAATGGTCCATATCCCATGGTTTTTCCCTCACTAGTTTTCACGTAAAAACTTCTGGAGTAATCAATGCTTGTTTTCTTTTATCTGCGTGTGTATTGAACTTTTGTATGTGAGTTTAAAGAGTGCAGAGATTTTTTTTTGGCTTTTAGCATGAAAGCTTCACATTAATGTTTAGTAGCATTTACATAAATATCACCTAATTCTTATGTATTAAGATTTCTAGCATCTAAACTTTAATTTTTATATCTAAATTTTAAATAAGTGAAATACACTTTCAATGCATGAAAAAAA
The DNA here is from genome assembly GCA_002079205.1 of Phalaenopsis hybrid cultivar. NCBI lineage: Eukaryota > Viridiplantae > Streptophyta > Magnoliopsida > Asparagales > Orchidaceae > Phalaenopsis > Phalaenopsis hybrid cultivar. The sequence continues at coordinate 97,552 of JXCR01130832.1, read as the reverse complement.
TACCATATAAATTAAAATTGAAGTTTCAGTGTCAGATATATAAATACATAGGAATTGAGTTGTATGCATATAAATCATCATAAATAACAAATATATATTATATATTTCTTATTTATATGTCAGTTTTTTTATATGTTTATCTAATAATTTAAAATTTGAAATTTTTATTTTATTTGCATTTTATGAAAGTCAATATGGAGCTCTTGTGTTTTCCCCTATGCCTGCTCCTCCTGCTTGCCCTTATCATGCATTTGCTCGGCTTATGATGGTTTCTTCTCATCTTCTCTCTCTTCATTCCCCGACTTTTGTGCGAGGGTTTCCCAACATTTGCTTCTTCTTCCGATTTCCTCTTTCTTNTAAATTTTAAATAAGTGAAATACACTTTCAATGCATGAAAAAAATACCATATAAATTAAAATTGAAGTTTCACTGTCAGATATATAAATACATAGGAATTGAGTTGTATGCATATAAATCATCATAAATAACCAATATCTATATATATTATATTTCTTTTTTATATGTCAGTTTTTTTATATGTTTATCTAATAATTTAAAATTTAAAATTATTATTTTATTTGCATTTTATGAAAGTCAATATGGAGCTCTTGTGTTTTCCTCTGTGCCTGCTCCTCCTGCTTGCCCTTATCATGCATTTGCTCGGCTTATGATGGTTTCTTCTCATCTTCTCTCTCTTCATTCCCTGACTTTTGTGCTAGGGTTTCCCAACATTTGCTTCTTCTTCCGATTTCCTCTTTCCCTAGTCATTTCTTGGTGGATTCACTCTGTTAGCCTTATTGGTTTGTACAGAGTTTCTTGATTGATTTAGTTAATGGTTTTCTTGTATTTTCTATTTTCTAGAGAATTTTATATTCAAATTTGGGGCGCTTTCAACTGCTGATGCTTTCGGTTTGATTCTTATAGTTGGAATATAATGTTGGATCTGAGTGAGAATTTGACAAGAAGATGAGGCCTAATGAGTGGCCGTGGGGGCCACGGGGGAAGGGGGGGTTTCCNGGTGGATTCACTCTGTTAGCCTTATTGGTTTGTACAGAGTTTCTTGGTTGATTTAGTTAATGGTTTTCTTGTATTTTCTATTTTCTAGAGAATTTTATATTCAGAATTGGGGCGCTTTCAGCTGCTGATGCTTTCGGTTTGATTCGTATAGTTGGAATATAATGTTGGATCTAAGTGAGAATTTGACAAGAAGATGAGGCCTAATGAGTGGCCGTGGGGGCCGCGGGGGAGGGGGGGGGGGTTTCTGCTACTGTTTCAGTTTTTTTTCAACTATGAATGTTTTTGTTATTTGAATAAGAATCTGAGAAACACATACAATTTGAGATTTGATTCGTGAATAGCTATGTTTCAACTGTTGTGTATTCAATGAATACCAATTTGGTGGTGCGTGCGGTGGTGTCTGTGATGGTGAGTGGTGGTGTGGTGTGGTGTGGTGGTGTGTGGTGTGTGGTGTGTGGTGTGTGGTGTGTGGTGTGTGTGGTGTGGTGGTGTGGTGGTGTGGTGTGTGAATGTGTTGTTGTGATAGGGTGTGTGGACGGGGTGGTGCGTGGTTGTGTGGTGTGTGGATGTGCTATTGTGATGTGACTTTTTTAATATATAAAATATATTGTTGTCACAGTTTTGTTGCAAACAACATCACTATATAAGGGTAGAATGATCATTTGTCCAGAAACAACTGCAATACCGCTATTTTCAAATTGCAAAAAACAAACAGCTAAAGAGAATATCTGCAATAGCTTTTACGCTGTAGCTTTCTATGATAGTTCTTGTGCAACAACTTATTAATAAGCTGTAGCTACCCCAAATAGACTTTTAATTGAACATCCTAACCACCTTCGCGAAACAACAACTTATTTTTTAAATTTTGAACNTGGTGTGGTGTGGTGGTGTGTGGTGTGTGGTGTGTGGTGTGTGGTGTGTGGTGTGTGTGGTGTGGTGGTGTGTGGTGTTTGTGGTGTGGTCACCTGCTGCATGTGGTGTGGTGTTGTGGAGTCGTGGTGTTGTGGTTTGGCTGTTAATGTGTGGTGTGGTGGTATGGTCTGTGAATGTGCTGTTGTGATAGGGTGTGTGGACGGGTGAACGTGTGGTTTGTGGATGTACTATTGTGGTGGGGTGGGTTGGTGCGTGGTTGTGTGGTGTGTGGATGTGCTATTGTGATGTGACTTTCTTAATATATAAAATATATTGTTGTCACAGTTTTGTTGCAAACAACATCACTATATAGGGGTAGAATGATCATTTGTCCAGAAACAACTGCAATACCGCTATTTTCAAATTGCAAAAAACAAACAGCTAGAGAGAATATCTGCAATTGCTTTTACGCTGTAGCTTTCTATGATAGTTCTTGTGCAACAACTTATTATTAAGCTGTAGCTACCCCAAATAGACTCTTAATTGAACATCCTAATCACCTTTGCGAAACAACTTATTTTTTAAATTTTGAAATTAATTTATTTATATAATAAAATTTTATGAGAGTGACTAAGGTCCTGTTTGGCGCAGCTGTGGGAGAGCGGCGCGACAAGCTGCCACTGTCTTCTTCTGTTTGGCACTGTGGCGGGGGAGGTTTGAGTGAGCCGCGAGGTCGGATTTCAACAAAAAGCGGGCCGGTGGTTATACCCTGCGGCCGGCATTTTGCATATTGTTTTACCCTGCTGCCCCGATCCGGTCTGCTATCTCCTCTTCCCCCTCTTCTCTAGTGAGGAAGTCAAGAGACGCTTGCTCGAGAAGAAGGCATTGACGGGACCAGCGGCGTGTGAGGGAGAAGACGAGTTCGTGAGAATTTACAAGGNCGGTCGGCATTTTGCATATTGTTTTACCCTGCTGCCCCGATCCGGTCTGCTATCTCCTCTTCCCCCTCTTCTATAGTGAGGAAGTCAAGAGGAGCTTTCTCGAGAAGAAGGCATTGACAGGACCAGCGGCGTGTGAGGGAGAAGACAAGTTCGTGAGAATTTACAAGGACAGAGAATTTACCCTCGCCGAACTTCTAGATCCTTTGTTTACGGTTTTGGGGGTTACTCTGGTGAACTCTTCATTATGCTGCTTGGGAGCTCTTTTACAGTTCATTATTCCTTAGCGTCTCTCCCAGTTAAATTTTATTTGTTTTGTTCTTTAAAAGAGCAGGTTTTTATAGTTTTTACATCACGACATGGTCGTAGGTGATTTATGCAATGGGTTTGGGGAGGTGCTGCTACTTGGGACAGTCTGACACACTGTAACTTGAAAGAGTCTCTCCCTTTTGGCAGTTTTTGTAAGTTCCATGCTTATCTTACAGAAACGAATAAAATTTGCTCATACATACCAGACAATCCTTATCTATTTAACACCTAAAGTTCAATTTTTACATTTATAGCACCACCTTGGGAAGAAAATTCTATGCAAGAAAAATTATCTTTCACTTTAAAAAAAATAGTGATTGTGGAATTTTTGCAGCGATGCTTATGGTTTGAGTTGGATATGCATGTAAATTTGAATGTTTAGGTGCCGGATATGTAAACACATAAGAATTATGTGGTATGTATGTAAATGCACCATAGAAACACAGTGCCGCAAATGCATTAGATGGATGCTTTCTTCAAGGGAACAATCCTCATAATTTGTGTGAAGAAACCATGATTGTATGATATAAACAAAATAATTTAGAACTCTTTCAAGTTTTTTTGGCACTTAGTATTTTACTACTGCAACTTACAAGTTGTGTAAATGCATAAAATGTTTTTTTCCCCAAAAGAAATTGCCCTTTTTCATTTGTGAAAAGCTGAGATAAATTATAGGCAAAATGCTAGTAGAAATGTTATGAAGACATTTTATTGATTGTCTTGTTTCTTTTTGCATGCAACAATAAACTTGCTGCTGGCAAAACTGGCAACTACTTCTTGTTTGGTTACTCCCTGCCTTCAAAAGGCGAAACATTAAACTAGCAAGCAAAAAAGTTAACTGATTGTTCCTATGCTGTTTTATAATATTCTCTTCCATGGGCACACATATAAATACATTTACACACATTTTAGCATACAATTAAATACAACACTTCAACTAATATTAAAGTCAACAATTGTATATCCATGAATTATTGTTGGATTTGGCCATGTGTGTGCTTCAAATTTAACTATAATAATAGCCCAATTAGTTAATATCCTTGGTTATTTTTTAAGATGGAAATGTTGAAGTGTAACTTTGGTTTAAGTTTGGCTTCGAGAATAGAAATTGAAGAAAGTTTGATGTTGATCTTTAACAACGGTGTTCTTTGATCGCTTGATTTAAGTTTGTCATATCTTTATGTTTTGGATAGAGTTTTCTTATGAGTATATCAAATCCTTATAGATATTATAAATTTTTTTATTTGTAATTTTATTAATTTAATTTTACTTAGCATTTTTGGGGCTCACTGTTAAGTGAGGGTATATGAACTTTTTGTTCTGTTTAGAAATGAATTTCTGCTTTAAAAGTTTAAAAAATCTAAAAGTTACAGCATTCTTTTAAACAGTTTTACCAAAACATGCGTACTATGGTCATTTTTCCAGAAACAGCTGCCCCACAACTGTTTTCACACTGTGACACCAAACAGACAGTCAGCTTCCTCGCAATAGGTTCCTGGGGCAGCGCAAGTGCAGCTGCGCCAAACAGAGCCTAATCACCCGTGTCACGACATCTCTACCACTGCTCCAAGAAGCCCTTGATTGAATATTCTTTAACATCGGAGCAACGCCACTACTAGACTTAATTAAAATCTTCTTTAGCATTTGGGGCAACACCGCAACTGGACTTGACAGATATTCAGTTGGCAGCACACAGTTTGACTCTTTCAATAGTGCTTGCTTCAAGCACTCAGCCAATAGATGCGCCCAATGCCGCAAATCCGATTAGCGTTATAGCAACCAGATTATCGTGCAGTTCTTATTCTGGTACTCATGTTGGCTCGAGCGTCCCGCGTAGCCGCGTATGCCTCTCCTCCCATCCCTTTCGAATTTCAGGACGATTTTTTGAGGATCATTGTGGTAAATTATTTGCCGTGCTGCACACTATTTTGGTTTCAATGCCATGGCTCAAAACTCCCCATCACCGTCTTCTCTCCATTTTCCGAGTCCAACGCTTGCAACATTGCTGCTCATCAAACCATGAGCATCATCTCCTATCCCTCCTACACCGCTATCCACATCTTCGTCATTCCCTCCAACTCCACTCTCACCTCGTCACCTCCGGAATTCACCGCCATCGAATCAGCCGCAGTGGCATTCTTCTCTGGAACACCCTCATCCACCGCTACTCTTTCGGCTCTTCCCCGCTTAAAGCTCTCAACATTTTTCAGCACATGCTTGCCTTCTGCGCTGACGACCTCCCCACCGACTCCTTCACTTTTTCTTTCCTCATCAAGGCCTGTGCTGCAGCCTCCTTAGTTTCTCCTTCTGGCTTCCAGCTTCACTCTCTCGTTGCCAAGAACGGCTTCACATTTCATGTCTATGTTCACACTGCTCTGCTCAATATGTACTCATGTTGGGGATTGACTGTGAATGCTCAAAAAGTGTTCGACGAGATGCCTGAGAAAAATTTGGTTTCTTGGAATGCGATGATCACTGGTTTAAGCAAATGGGGGAAGATGGAAATGGCAAAAGCACTTTTTGAACAAATGCCTGACCGTAATGTGATTTCCTGGACTGGATTGATCGATGGATATACGCGGGGTAAGAAACCAGAGGAAGCTGTAAGTTTCTTTCGGGTAATGGGGGCCCAAGGCATAAGCCCTTCGGAGATCACTGTTTTAGCCATCATCCCTGCCATAGCAAACCTTGGAGCGCTGGATATTGGAAAAACGCTTCATGGCTACTGTGTGAAGGTAGGAATTGATTTGCTTGACATCCGAGTGCAGAATTCATTAATTGATATGTATGCAAAGTGCGGCTCAATTGAGAATTCAGTTCAGGTTTTTGAGGAGATGGGTGAAAGAAGCAATTTGGTTTCATGGACTTCCATCATATCTGGCTTTGCAATGCACGGCATGGCAGAGAAAGCAGTTCGATTTTTTGAGAAGATGGTGAGGGAGAAGATAAGGCCGAACCGGGTTACCTTTCTGAGCTTGTTGAATGCTTGTAGTCATGGAGGGTTAATTGAGGAGGGAGTGAGGCTCTTCACGCTCATGGTGAATGAACATGGTGTTGAGCCAGAGTTGAAGCACTATAGTTGTTTGATTGACATGCTAGGGAGGTCTGGGAAGGTGCAGGAGGCAGAGGAGATTATCNCATTTATTGCACCACCTTGGGAAGAAAATTCTATGCAAGAAAAATTTTATTTCACTTTAAAAAAGATAGTGATTGTGGTATTTTTGCAGCGATGCGTATGGTTTGAGTTGGATGCATGTAAATTTGAATGTTTAGGTGCCGAATATGTAAATACATAAGAATTATGTGGTATGTATGTAAATGCAACATAGAAACACAATGCTGCAAATGTATTGAATGGATGCTTTCTTCAAGAGAACAATCCTCATAATATGTGTGAAGAAACCATGATTGTATGATATAAACAAAATAATTTAGAACTCTTTCAAGTTTTTTTGGCGCTCATTATTTTACTACTGCAACTTACAATTTGTGTAAATGAATAAAATGTTTTTTTCGCCAAAAGAAATTGCCCTTTTTCATTTGTGAAAAGCTGAGATAAATTATAGGCAAAATGCTAGTAGAAATGTTATGAAGACATTTAATTGATTGTCTTGTTTCTTTGTGCATGCAACAATAAACTTGTTGCTGGCAAAACTGGGAGGCAACTACTTCTTGTTTGGTTACTCCCTGCCTTCAAAAGGCGAAACATTAAACTAGCAAGCAAAAAAGTTAACTGAATGTTCCTAAGCTGTTTTATAATATTCTCTTTCGTGCGCACACATATAAATACATTTACACACATTTTAGCATACAATTAAAGACAACACCTCAACTAATATTAAAGTCAACAATTGTATATCCATGAATTAGTGTTGGATTTGGGCATGTGTGTGCTTCAAATTTAACTATAATAATAACCCAATTAGTTAATATCCTTGGTTATTTTTTAAGATGAAAATGTTATAGTAAGTGTAACTTTGGTTTAAGTTTGGCATCAGAGAACATAAATTGAAGAAAGTTTGATGTTGATCGTTAACAACGACATTCTTTGATCTCTTGATATCTTTCTGTTTTGGATAGAGTTTTCTTATGAGTATATCAAATCCTTATGGATAATATAATTTTTTTTTAATTTGTAATTTTATTAATTTAATTATTTTTTTAGCAGTTTTGGGGCTCACTGTTAAGTGAGGTTATATGAACTTTCTGTTCTGTTTAGAAACGAGTTTCTGATTTAGAAGTTTTAAAAATTTAGCTGTTACAGTCTTCTTTTAAACAGTTTTACCAAACAGGAGTAGTATGATCATTTTTTCAAAAACAGCTGTCTCACAGATATTTTCACACCGTGACACCAAACAGACAGTCAGCTTCCCTGCAGCAGCTTCTTCGGACAGCGCAGCTACAGCTGCGCCAAACAGAACCTAATTCCCCTGTGACACGACATCTCTACCACCGCTCCAAGAAGCCTTTGATTGAATTTTCTTTAGCATTGGGGCAACGCCACTGCTAGACTTAATTAAAATCTTCTTTAGCATTTGGGGCAACACCGCAACTGGACTTGACAGATATTCAGTTGGCAGCACACAGTTTGACTCTTTCAATAGTGCTTGCTTCAAGCACTCAGCCAATAGATGCGCCCAATGCCGCAAATCCGATTAGCGTTATAGCAACCATATTATCGTGTAGTTCATATTCTGGTACTCATGTTGGCTCGAGCGTCCCGCGTAGCCGCGTAGGCCTCTCCTCCCATCCCTTTCGAATTTCAGGACGGTTTTTTGAGGATCATTTTGGAAAATTGTTTGCCGTGCCGCCCACTCCTTTGATTTCAATGCCATGGCTCAAAATNTAGCCGCGTAGGCCTCTCCTCCCATCCCTTTCGAATTTCAGGACGGTTTTTTGAGGATCATTTTGGAAAATTATTTGCCGTGCCGCCCACTCTTTTGATTTCAATGCCATGGCTCAAAGCTCCCCATCACCGTCTTCTCTCCATTTTCCGAGTCCAACGCTTGCAACATTGCTGCTCATCAAACCATGAGCATCATCTCCTATCCCTCCTACACCGCTATCCACATCTTCGTCATTCCCTCCAACTCCACTCTCACCTCGTCACCTCCGGAATTCACCGCCATCGAATGAGCCGCAGTGGCATTCTTCTCTGGAACACCCTCATCCACCGCTACTCTTTCGGCTCTTCCCCGCTTAAAGCTCTCAACATTTTTCAGCACATGCT
>JXCR01130832.1:44725-54794 GCA_002079205.1 Phalaenopsis hybrid cultivar | reverse complement strand
AAAAATCATTTAAGTGTTAAGAGTGGTATTTATCTTTAAAAATCAATTTAAGTTATTAAATGAACTCAAAATATTTTGAAACTTTTATGATGAGTTCTCTGGATCATAAATCACAATGGAGATAAAAAATCCAGTCATTTAAATGTTTATATTTTTCAAAATTAATCATCTTAGTGATTTAGTATTTGGAAAATTTAAGGATATTTTAAATGACTTGGCCCATGAAATTATTTTCAGAGGTTTCTCTGGTCATGGTAAACCTCCCAAAATTTTTTTGGGATTTAATAATCAATATGCTAATTTTCATGATTATTTTAAGGAAATAATGTGAAAAAACTTGAAAAATATGGATCTTTGTATAGGAACCTCATATGACTTTGGAAAAATCAGAGAATGTTCCCCCCTTACAGAGGCTACAATATGTCAAAATTTCAAGCCAAGGTGATGTGTCAATATGCATGGAGAATCATATGATTCCAAATAGTATTTAAATAATTAAAAATAGTTTATGCATCAAATGGACTTGAAAATTATTCCATATTATTCTCCTCTGTTCACTAAGCAAGAGGGTATTTTTATTTTATTTTTGTAATTTTTTTATACAAGGTTATGTATTTTCTAAGTTAGGGGTATTTAAATAACTACGAAAAAGCCCTATTTATCTATTTAAACCGCGCGTGCTGACTGGATCCTAGGTAGCTCTGAAGGCATGCGTGGCACGCTCTGGTTGGACACCACTGTCCACATTGCTTACTGACTCGGCCCGCTGTTTTTGTCCCGAAGCGCTGTCTGGCTCGATCTCCCCCATCCATTTAATACACGCTCCATCGGGTGGCTCCACATCATCATCCTCAATAGAATGATCCCGTGCCCGTCGAGACTAAAACCTTAAACTCTCGGCCTAGACTCAACCAAATCACATCGGGTTTGATCCTACGGACTCGTCTAAGTGAGACGAACACATCTATATGGCTAAGGTACCATGAAATCAAGTTTAAGTAAATGAAGAATCAAAATAAGCTCGGGAGGAGGAGTTTTATACCTTTGCTCTGAGAAGGGAGGCTTCGATCAGAGATGCTCGACACGTTCGTTGGGGTCCAAGGAGGCTAGGGATTGAGTCCCTGACCTTGGTGTAAAGCCTAGGTATGAACNGAGCTCCATAGTTTGATTTGGATGAGCTGGCCTCTAGGTTTTATTTGAGTGAGGTGCCATGGGGGTGGCTCTTGGTTTTGGGCTTTTCCGGCCACTAGGCCGCTGTCCTCTAGGTTTGATTTGGGTGAGGTACCATGGGGGTGGCTCTCGGTTTTGGGCTTTTTCGGCCACTAGGCCTTGATTTGGGTGAGGTGCCATGGGAGTGGCTCTTGGTTTTGGGCTTTTCCGACCACTAGGCTGGTGATTTGGGTGAGATGCCATGGGGGTGATTCTCGGTTTTGGGCTTTTCCGGCCACTAGGCTGGCCAGTCGGCCCAGGGGGAGGTGGCTAGGAGCTCAGGGAACCCAGAGGAATCCATCACAACAATTTAATGCACGTGCTTGGATTTGGCAAAGATATCTTAAGCATGTGCATTTTTGGAAATAAGATCCCTTAATTAGGGGGACCCTTGGTCCATGGCTTGAATTTAGGTGGTTTCATGGTGTTTGGAATGGTCACTAAGTCCAACTAATGGTTGTGATGGAGTTAATTTGGTGGCTTTAAGGGGGTTAGGTCACATTTAGTGTATGGGTCCAAGTGGGTGAAAATGAACAAAACTTAGGTTTGGGCTAGGTTAGTCATGTCAATGGCCCAAATAGTTGTTTCATTTGGTGTAGATGATCACAAGGAACAACTTTGGTGAAGGATGGAAATGGTTTTGAGTTTAATTGAATGATCAATTTGAAGGAATTTTTAACTTTAATCAATTTGGTCATGTTGGGCTAGGCTTGGGTCTAGCTTGGGTTGGCGTTGGGCTAAGTCCAAATTGATTATTGTAAATGGTCAAAAGGGACCTCATGAAGAGTTTTTAATATGAATTGGATGCCAATTTGGAGGTTAAGGCAATCAATTGGGTGAAATTTGGGGACTTAGCCAATTTGGGGCTAAATTTGGGAATTTTAGATTTAGGCCAAAATCAAATGGATTTGAGACTTCACCAAGGACAATTAATGGTTGATTTTGATGTATAGGAATGTTATAAAGATTTTGCAACATTAATTGAGGCCAATTGACTATGGTATGTGTTCAATTTGGAGAGATTAGGTCATTTGGTCAAAATTTGGGCTTTGACCCAAATCAAAATTGGGTTCAAATCATGGATCAATTGAGCTTAGATTTGGCTTAGTTTGATCATATAAAAAGTGAATTTGAGTTTAGGATTGGAATTGGGGCTTTAGTTTGGAAATTTGTATCTTTCAAGGGCATTTGGGGATTTTGGTTAAAGATGGTCAAATTGGCCAAATTGGGTCATGTAGTAGTTGAGAGAAATAAAATCGGGAATATTTTGGATTTATTGGGATTTTCTGGGAATTTCTGAAATTTTTGGGATTTTGAGCCCAAGTGGGGTATTTTGGTACTTAGGGGGTGTTTTAGGGGTAAAGGCCAAGATGGGTATTTTGGTAGAATTGAGGTATCAATCATCACCAATACGCCATGGACCAAAGGAAACCCCATTTTGGGTCCTCTACATAGTGGTCTTAGCTAAACCATAACCCTAGGGCTAGTAGGTTTAGGGGACCATCTACATGAGTATCCCAAAAGATCAAGGGATCTAGGCTAGAAATTTGAGTTCAGGGTTGTGAGTCAATGTGGGTGTGGATAAGTGTAGTCAGTGCCTTTGCTCCAGACCAACACCCAGGGTCAACCCTAAGGTCCAGCAATCCTAAGGGTGACTCATCTTGAGTTTCCCCCATAGTGACCCCACCTACTAAGTATTTAGAGGTTGAGAGAATTATGTGGAACTTCAAGTTGAGTGGAGAAGAGTTTGGAATTTCTAATGGTGGGGTTCCATGTCTAGTTTTCTAGAAATAGTAAACCAGAAAAGTCCCATGGCTAGACCCCAGGCTACTAAAAAGGAAAAACTAAACCTCAACCAAAAAAGAGGTAAACAAATGGACCCCTAATAGGTGGGGTGTGCTGGGTAAGCACACCGCACATATTGGCGTTGACCGACGAGATCAATAAAAACCAATACAAACTTTTAAGTCAGCAGAGCTCGAAAGTGTGTTTAGAGTTATGTGTGTGATTTGTTTCTGCTGGGAAATTAACAGGTGTGTGTTTAATCAAGCCGAGAAGTAGGGACTCTCGCCGTGGATCGGAGAGTGAATTTTGAGTTATGAAATTTCAAAGATTTCCAAAGGATGGGAGTCAAAATGTAAGTGTTGACCCCGAGGTAGGAATTGAGATTCAAATATTGACTCAAAAAGTGGGAGAGTCAGAGTATAAGGACAAACCTCAAATGTAATGAATCAGAAATGTAGGATTGATTCAGAAATGAGAATTAAAAAATAGGTCAATTCTCAAAAGAAAATGTTGGAATGTAAGGTCCGACCTCAAATGTAAAGAATCAGAAATTTAGGACTCATTCAGAAATGAGAATTGAAATGTAGTTCAATTCTCAAAAGAAGGTGTCGGAACGTAAGGTCCGACCTCAAATGTAAAGAATCAGAAATTTAGGACTGATTCAGAAATGAGAATTGAAATGTAGGTCAATTCTCAAAAGAAAGTGTCGGAAGGTAAGGTCCGACCTCAAATGTAAATAATAAAAAATTTAGGACTAATTCGGAAATGAGAATTGAAATGTAGGTCAATTCTCAAAAGAAAGTGTCAGAATGTAAGGTCCCACCTCAAATGTAAAGAATCAGAAACTTAGGACTGATTCAGAAATGAGAATTGAAATGTAGGCCAATTCTCAAAAGAAAGTGTCGGAATGTAAGGTCCGACCTCAAATGTAAAGAATCAGAAACTTAGGACTGATTCGGAAATGAGAATTGAAATGTAGGTCAATTCTCAAAAGAAAGTGTCGGAATGTAAGGTCCGACCTCAAATGTAAAGAATCAGAAATTTAGGACTGATTTGGAAATGAGAATTGAAATGTAGGTAAATTCTCAGAAGAAAGTGTCGGAATGTAAGGTCCAACCTCAAATGTAAAGAATCAGAAATTTAGGACTGAGTCAGAAATGAGAATTGAAATGTAGTTCAATTCTCAAAAGAAAGTGTCGGAATGTAAGGTCCGACCTCAAATGTAAAGATTCAGAAACTTAGGACTGATTCAGAAATGAGAATTGAAATGTAAGTATCAACCTGAAGATGAGAAAATTGAAATTTAGGTATCAATTCAAAGATATGAGAATCAGGACTTAGGTGCTGATTTGAAGATGTGATTTGAAATTTACAAAGAGCTTGTGATGTTGAATTTGCAGTAGTGTGTCATGTGGAGAAGTTGATTTTGAAGAAGATTTGTAGAGTTTTGTGGAGTTTTTGTGCAGAATGTGAAATTCTGCGAGGATGTGTAGAGAGTTAGTGTAGATAACGATGGTTGTGCTGCGCGCACAAAGAGTAGGAAATTCCGAAAACGCAAGTATCCACTCAACAAGTTTGTTTTATTTTCTTGTTGCTTTTGTCACAATCGATTTTTCAAAAACGTGTTTTTAAAGTTTTAATTTCAATTGGTTGATTTTCAAAAGAAATTTATTTTGTTATTTATTTATTACAATTATCTTTTATTATGTTTTATTTATTGTTGAAAATATGTCATTTCGTTCTTTATTCATCGGAACTCTGAACCATTGCATGGCTCATAGCTTTCATCCATCGCACAAAAAGGCAATTGACAAAAAGGCACAACTTGAGAGAAATTTCCATTAATCTGCTTCAATAAAGATGCTACAGATCAAACATAGGCCAATGCCTCAAAGAGAGTACATCATGTAATATATGCTGAAATGCATTGAGAGTCATCTCAAGATATGAGTACATCATAGACTGATTTCATCAGATATATGTCATGCTTGTTAAAAGAAGGAAAGTGAGTCCTCTGCGCTTGGTATATCGAGCTCCTGATCAAGCAGACCTTCTGAGCCATGCTCCAAGATAAGAGTTCCCTTTGCATGTATTCAGAGGTACAACCTTCTCAAGCTCGTAAGGAAACAATTCTTCCAACTCCGGGTCTTGCTGGAATCCATATGGTATCTTACTTTCATCCATCATGCGGAAGGTCACGGACACCCTACGGTGTCGTACTCCTGGTATGCAGTGTTTGGCAACATCTGCACCATTGCCCTTGAGAACAAGTGCTGAACCAACTGGAAGAGGAATTTCCACGGATCCTCTGAATTCACCAGGGCTGATTACATCGATTTCTTTTCCAAACAAAATATTGCTCTTACTCATGAATGAGACCATGCAGAAAGGCCTCACAAAGTCATGATGGTCAATGTGTGGGGGAATGCAATCACCTTCTTCGTAAATGTTGATGATGCAACTGTTAGGAATGCAAGTGGCAGGTGGGATATTCCACTTAACCATTCTCTTTATCATCCACTTTATCATCAGGGGTAACAAATCCACTTGGTCGTATCTGAGGATCCAAGGCAGATTCCCCTGTCCGTCATTTGTAAAATTGTAGCAACATCCGCACTGGATGGTGATTCTTCCATTTCCCCTCATCCATTTCTTTGGCTCGGAGTACGTCATTTCCATGAGAAGGCCTGTTTGACCTTTATCCCTCAAATCAAAGATGCAGTCCAGGATGCTTCTTTCATCAGGTTCAAAGAAAACCCTGGTATATAGCTCCAGGCCTTCCAATATGTTGATAAACTTTCCCTTAACCTCTTCGTAGAATTCAAATTCTCTTTTATTTACCTTGCTTATTTTGTAGTATTCTACCATTCCGGGAGTTGGCAGTTGCCTGGGGTGTTCCTTCCTCCGGGCCTTGGCGGGAATCCAAACTGGTGTTGGCTGATCTGGAATATGAGATTTAGCCTCAAGCGGGATGTATAATCCTGGGCTCCGCGGTGCGCATTGATCCGTCCCTAGTGGGACATACGGCTCGTTTGCCACAAAATCTTGAGTCTGAGACTCGCTGGTGCTTGACGTGTATTCTTCTAAGGCACTGAAATGCTGTAGATGTAAAATATTGCAATCCGGGCATTCTACAAATGCGCCCGTGACTGATGTCCTGGCTGGTATCTCGACGTTGCATGTTGTGCAACCTCTGCACAAGATATCTGGGACCAGGGGTACATCTGATCCTGTCAGAAATCCTGATTTTTCATCTGTAGTAGGTAGGCTGACAGAAGTCTCTCTCAAATCTTGATCGTAGATATGTCCCTCAGGAATGGGGGTAAGAAAATCGCTTACGTTTCTTTGGCGCTTGCGCTCCTGTCGCAGGAAGGCTCTCTGTTTCTTTTGGCTCGCATTTTTGCGTTGTGTTCTGCGGAGTGGAGTATTTGGTAGTTCTTCACCGTGGGCAACTATTAAGCTCCTCGCTGGGGTAGCTATCATGGAGGGCAGTCGGCTGGGCCCCTCCATCGGATCTTTTCACTGTGGGCAGCTATTAAGCCCCTTGCTGGAGTAGCTATCATGGAGGGCAGTCGGCTGGGCCCCTCCATTGGATCTTGTTCTTCCTTTGCCGGAGTAGCCGTCATGGAGGGCAGTCGGCTAGGCCCCTCCATCGGATCTTGTTCTACATCACGTTTTTACACTTACGTGACACGTCGTCTTGAGTGGTCACCCTCAACAGTGAGGGTAGTCCCTTCTTTTCTTCATTACTGACTATGCCCATTAGAGGATTGTCGTAGTCCATATCAATCTGGTTGAAATCCATGTTAAAATCCATTACACCTCCTTGTGGCGCCATCTCTTCATTAAGTGCGAGGTTCCAGCCGCCTGGAAGGCAAAGATCAGCCTCTGTCCTGACATTTTTCTACAGACGACAAAAAGAAGCGTCAGTGGGCCAAAGTTTGGCATGAACAAGAATAAAACAAAGTATTTATTAAAGTAAATTTTAGTTTGTTTTGGTGAAAAGGATTACTCATTTTATGTGTGAGTTTTATTTTAATTTAATGGAATTTTTAAATCCAAAAGTAGAAAAGAGAACGTGTGAAGTTCAAAAATTTTCTCAAAATTTTCATTATATTTGAAATTAATTACAAAATTTGGACCCGGTCATAGACATATGGCCATATGGATAACCCTAAAACAATCAAGGTTTCAAAGTTTCAAAGCAAGCGGAGGCAAGCAGAGGTAAGCGACATTAAGCAGCATCAGGTTGCGTAATATGTTTTCAAGTATCATCCATTTATTGGTAACTTGGGTCTTTCACCCCGGAAGTCCACTAACTGGTAGGCTCCTCCTGTATAAACCTTCTCAACGATAAATGGTCCCTCCCAAGTTGGCTCGAATTTGCCACCTATTTTCCGGCGAGCAAGAATAGGTCTTTTGAGCACGAGTACGAGGTCACCAATTTTGAATGTCCTTGGGCGAACCAATTTGTCATGGGCTTGTACCATCTTTGCCTGGTAGAGCTCCAAATGTTGCTGTGCTTCCAATCATTTTCTCTTGAGACTCTCCAGTTCTTCAAGCCTAAGTTTTGTGCTTTTTTCTGTTGTAAGTTGGTTGGCAACGACAACTCTGAGAGATGGTGTCTGGATCTCTAGCGGTAGCACAACCTCAGCAACGGCGACTCTGAGAGATGGTGTCTGGATCTCTAGCGGTAGCACGTCCTCGGTCCCGTATACGAGCATATAAGGTGTACACTGAGTGGGAGTCCTGAAAGTTGTCCGGTAGGCCCACAGGGCTTCTAACAGTTTGTTATGCCAATCCTTTTTATTTTCATCCAANAAAAAAAATCATGAAATTTGGTCCAAAGGCTTCTCTGGTCTAAAGTTACCTCCAGTAAAAATTTCAAGGGATTAGGACTTACCTTGATCAAGTTAGGAATTTTCTTTGAAAAATCCTATTTTTGCATTAAGTATATATATAAATAATTAAATTTTTAAAAATCACATTTTCTCCTCTGATGTCTTAATTGACCCATGAATGAGGTAAGAGGAATTTTCCTTGAAAAATCTTATTTTTGCATTAAAATAATTATATAAAATAAATTAAATTCGAAAAATTACATTTTCTCCTCTGATGTCTTAATTGACCCATGAATGAGGTAGGATAAAAATTCTAAAGTCATTTGAATTGAATTTGACAAATTATGAAGTGATAGAGCCTCGGGGGAAATGTGTATTTTTGGAAAATTAGCCTTAATTAATATTTATGCTTGATTTAAATAGGAAAATGGGTAACCTCTGATCTTAATCATTCTATTTGAGGTTTGAAACATAAGGTTTTAATTGGTAGAAACCAATCTCACTCTCTTAATTGCTGATCTTAATCAGTTTATTTGGATGTTTGAAAAACAAAGGGGTTAATTGGTAGAAACCAACCTCACTTTTTTAATTATGATGTTTGAAACACTAGGGGTTAATTGGTAGAAACCAACCTCACTTTCTTAATTAAAAAGATAATAAATTTCTAAATTATTAAAATTTGGAAGTTTATTAAAATAAAATGAATCTAGGACTTAGGGATATGACTTTTGAAGTCAATAATTAATCAATTTAATATCCCTATTTTGATATTCAAATTAAATTCAAATCATGAATCATGATCACCAAAAGCTTAACCTTTTTCAAAGCTAATTAAGACACTCACTATTCAAATCTTGAATTATGACCACCTAAAGCTTAATCTTTTCAAAACTAATTAAGACACTCACCTGAAATCATGAATTATGACCACCTAAAGCTTAATCTTTTCAAAATTAATTAAGACACTCACCTAAAAATCATGAATTATGACCACCTAAAGCTTAATCTTTTCAAACCTAATTAAGACACTCACCTAAGTTGGCTTAGTAGTGACTTAGGCTAAATCAAGTTTCATTTAAATTACCCCTATTTTGATTTTCAAATAAAATTCAAATCATGAATTATAACCACCTAAAGCTTAACAAGACACTCACCTAGGTCTTAAGGGCTTAGTAGTGACTTAGGCTAAATCAAGTTTCATTTAAACAAGGATTTCACTCACCTAGGTCTTAAGGGCTTAGTAGTGACTTAGGCTAAATCAAGTTTCATTTAAATAATATTCAAATCTTGAATTATGACCACCTAAAGCTTAATCTTTTCAAAACTAATTAAGACACTCACCTGAAATCATGAATTATGACCACCTAAAGCTTAATCTTTTCAAAATTAATTAAGACACTCACCTAAAAATCATGAATTATGACCACCTAAAGCTTAATCTTTTCAAACCTAATTAAGACACTCACCTAAGTTATCACCATCACGTATAAGTCAATTTCATTTGCAATGACTAAGACACTCACCAAAATCTTAAGAGCTTACTAATGACTTAGGCTAAATCAAGTTTCATTTAAATGAGGATTAGAAAAGTAAATATCATTGAAATTTTAAACATCTTTCAAACACTACAAGCCCAATTAAATATTAAAATTTGGGCTAAGTGTTCCAACAACACTAACTTGCCTCTTTAAGGGTTTTCACCCACATAATTCTTAAATTGAATTACAAGTGATAATTAACCTATTCTTTGGGATAATTGAGACATTAATGTTCACTGAGCATTAATGGTATTTACAGGATGACTTATTAAATAACATAATAAGTTTAAAAGAACTCTAGATTTTCCACCAGGCAGCGAGAGAGTAGCACGGACCCGCTTCTTTCTCTAGATCTGTTGGATACCTTGGAGATCTACTAAACTTAATATATTTTGTTTGGCAAAATCATCCTTAATTAAACTCCTAAGGACCCACCAAGATATGACCTAGGGTTAGATAGGTCGTTAAAATTCTATTTCCCTGTCTCATATAAACTACCTTAACATGCATTTTAAGTTTCAGATGGTGAAACGAGAAGACTCGCCATGTACGTTTTTACAGTTTTCAGCGTTGTCTTTCTTGTACTTTCATATTGTACTTTTATACNATTACAACTTCAACTAAATTAAGATGTCTCTATCGGATGATCGGGAATCCCTCGGAGGAGGTAACCTACGGTTGCTAACGAGACTTCCT
>JXCR01130832.1:4762-42227 GCA_002079205.1 Phalaenopsis hybrid cultivar | reverse complement strand
TTTCTTGTCATTTTCTAAAAGTTGGCATAGAGGTTTAGTAATTTTTGAAATTTTTTTAATAAAACGCCTGTAAAAACCAACATGTCCAAGAAAACTCTTAACCTCTCTTACATTAGTAAGAGGTGTTAGTTTAGATATAACTTGAATTTTTGCAGGGTCTGCTTCCATACCATCTTCCAAAATTTTATGCCCTAACACAATTTCTCCTGCAATCATAAATTGACATTTCTCCCAATTCAGAACCAAATTAGTTCTTTCTCATAACTCCAAAACTTTTTCAAGGTAAATTAAGCATGCGTCAAATGATGTTCCAAATACAGAGAAATCATCCATAAATACTTTCAATCCATCATCAATTAACTTACTAAATATGAACATCATACATGTCTGGAATGTTGCAGGAGCATTACATAATTCAAAAGGCATTCTTCGAAAAGCAAAAGTTCCAAAAGGACCAGTAAATGTTGTCTTTTCTTGATCCTCAGGAGCAATAGAAATTTGATGGTAAACAGTATATCCATCTAAAAAATAAAAATATTTGTGCCCAGCAAGTCTATCCACTATTTGATCTAAAAAGGGTAAAGGGAAGTGATCTTTCCTTATGGCAGTGTTTAATTTTCTATAATCAATGCAAATACGCCACCCAGTAACATGTCTGATAGGTATTAATTCATTATTTTTTTTGTTTCAACACTCACTCATCCTTTCTTAGGAACACAATGAATAGGACTTACCCACATACTATCTGAAATAGGATATATAATTCCAGTGTCTAACCATTTCAAAATTTCCTTCTTAACTACTTCTTTCATCATTGGATTTAATCTCCTTTGTGGATCAACTCTTAACTTATATTGTTCATCTAATATAATTCTGTGAATATAGATCGAAGGACTGATTCCCTTAATATCAGCTAAGGTCCAACCAAAAGCTTTTGTATATTTTTTCAATGTATCTAACAGTTTTTGCTCTTGCAAATCATTTAATTCTGAAGATATAATAACGGGTAATGTAGATGAGTCTCTCAGAAACACATACTTCAAATGGCTCGGCAATATTTTTAACTCAAGTTCAGGTGGTTTTATAATTGACGGAAATAGATTTTTATCAGCATTTTCTGTAATATCCAACATCTCAAATCTTTTATGAACATAATCTTATTCTTCATTTTCTATTTCATCCAAAATAACTTCATCACTATCTTAAAATTATTATTTCTCTTCAAAATGTTCTTTAAAATGTTCATTCATAGATGTTCACCAATTTCCATTATCTCTTTCAACAACAGGGTATTTCATAGATTTCGCAATGTTAAAAGTCACTTCTTGACCAATTATCTCTTTCAACAGCAGGGTATTTCATAGATTTCATAATGTTAAAAGTCACTTCTTGATTGTTAACTATCATAATTAATTCTCCTTTTTGAACATCTATCATAGCTTTTCCAGTAGCTAAAAATGGTCTCCCTAAAATGATAAGTATTTCTTTATCTTCCTCCATATCTAAAATAATGAAATCCGCAGAAAATATAAATTTATCAACTTTTACTAACACATCTTCTATAACTCCCTTAGGATATGTAACTGAAAGATCTGCTAACTATAGAGAAACAGAAGTAGGTGAGACTTCTCCTATGCTATGTAACTGAATGATCTACTAACTGTAGAGTTACAGAAGTAGGTGAGACTTCTCCTAATTCTAATCTTTTGAAAATTGATAGAGGCATAAGATTAATGCTGGCTCCCAAATCACATAAAGCTCTTCTATAAAAATTTTCACCGATATCGCACGGTATAGTGAAACTGCCAGGATCTTTTTAATTTTTCTAGAAGCTTTTTTTGAATAATTGCACTACACTCTTCGCTAAGTGCAACAGTTTCGTTATCTGCGAACTTCCTTTTCTTGTTCATAATTTCTTTCAAAAATTTCACATAATTGGGCATTTGCTCTAAAGCTTCTACGAAGGGAATATTTACCGTTAACTTCTTAAGAATTTCTAAAAAATTAGAAAATTGTTATTCTGTTGGTACTGCTTATTCACCGTTAACTTCTTAAGAATTTCTAAAAATTTTGAAAATTTTTTATTCTGTTTATGTTGCTTCAGTCTTTGAGGAAACGGTGGTGGAGGTTTCTCCACAGTAATTTTTATTGGTGTAAGTGGATATTCTAATTCTGGGTATTCATGATCCTTTTCTTTGTCGGTATCCACTTTTTCTTTTTCAGTTTTCGTTTCTTTTTGTACTCTTGTCTCCAATTCTTTTTCACTTCGTAATTGTATCGCTTTTGTCTGTTCTTTTCCTTGATCTTTAGAATTTGGTTCCACAGTACTAGGAAAAGTTCCCAATGTTCGATTACTGAGCGCAGCAGCGATATGCCCTAATTGATTTTCAATATTCTTAATAGCAGTTCCTTGATTTTGTAATTGATTTCCTTGAATTTGTAATTGATTTCCTTGATTCTGCAATTGTTGACTCATGTTTAATATCAACTCTTCCATAGACAACTTCTTCTCCTTAATTTGAGTGTTACTGTTAAATCCTGGAGGATACAAAGGTCTATAGTTAACATTTCCTTGGTTGGATGAATTTCCTAATGGGTTCACTGGGTTGTTTGCCCATTGTTGGTTTGTAGTAGAATTTTTATTCCAACTAAAATTTGGATGATTATTCCAACCTGGGTTATAATAGTTTGAATAATGGGGTTGTTGGGTCTATTAATAGCATTTAAAGTCTCATATGAAGGTTGAACATCCACAAATTGCCGTTAATAGCATTTAAGGTCTCATATGAAGGTTGAACATCCACAAATTGCCCAGATGAATTTTCCGTTGGAGAATAATTCATCCCATAATGATCTAATTTCTTTGATATTGCAGCAATCTACGAAGCACATCCCATAATGATCTAATTTCTTTGATATTGCAGCAATCTGCGAAGCTAACATAAATATTGAATCAGAATCATGGATACTAGATACTCTTTTAGGATTTACCCTTTCAGAGGGCCATTCAAAATTATTTGTAGCCATCTCTTATATTAATGAATAAGCCTCATCAAAAAGTTTTAACATTAAAGAACTACCAGATGCAACATGTATAATCCATCTAACTAATCCCACTAATCCATTATAAAAAGTTTGAATTATCAATCAATCTGGTAACGAATGATGGGGCATTTCCTAATAAGATCTTTAAATCTCTCCAAAGCTTCGTATATTGACTCTCCATCAATTTGACAAAACGATGTTATGTCATTTCCAAGTTTAGTAGTTTTGGATGGAGGGAAATATTTGGATAGAAATTTCTGTGAAAGTTCTCCCCAAGTTCTAATAGACCCTGGTGCTAGCGAATTTAACCACATCTTAGCCTTATCCCTCAGTGAAAAAAGAAAAAGTCTAAGTCTAACAGCATCGTTTGAAACTCTGTCATATTTAAAAGTAGCACACAGTTCTAAAAAACTAGCGATGTGTAAATTAATATCTTCATTTGGTGTACTTTCGAATTGATTATTTTGTACAATTTGGATAATAGCAGTTTTAAGCTCAAATGAATTAACAGCTACATCAGGATTTTGGATAGATATGTGAATTTCATCTGCTATAGGATTTGCATAATCTTGTAGGGGTCTAGGTTGGTGTTCATTCTCTATTCCTTGATTGTTCATGTTGTTTTCCATTGTATCAGAATTTCTAGGTTCTCTTCTCAATCTTCTAATTTTTCTAACAATGCGTTCTAATTCTGAATCGTACGGTATAAGATTTTCAGGTCCAAATTTACGCATACAATTTGAAATCAGTACACAGTAAAACAATTAACTAAATATGAAAATAAGTTGCAATTCAAGTAAAAATTTTCTAATAATCCTAATTTGTCTATTGCTCTAATTGTGATTCTTTTTACTCCCCGACAACGGCGCCAAAAACTTGACAACGACTTTATATATGCTTAAAGATATAAGTATTTAATACTGCTGCTAAGAGATTTAATTACTCAGCAACTGTACCAAAACTTAATAACTGTTATAGATTCGATAAAGATGTATATATAAAATATTCAATAATGGTAAAGTCACACTTATCAATGCAAGTATACGATAAAGATGGATGTATAAAATATTCAATAATTGTAAAGTCACACTTATCAACGCAAGTATACATATCGCTCAAGTACTATAGCGCTCTAATGGAAAACCTAGATATCGATACCACTAGGAGTAATATTAGAACTACGAACTAAGATTTTAGAAAAGCAATACTTTAACTGCAACAATGGAATTCAATTTTTTTATCTGTCACTAATAGAAAATTGAAATAAATATGTAATTTTTAATAACTCTTAAAAAACTAATACTAATGAGATTTTTAATGTGATATTCAATATATAAGAAAGCATCTTTCTCATTATCAAGAAATTATAGTGAATGGATAAAGTGAATCAATTCAAATTGTATTGTGCCAAATAGGAGCATACCTACTCTTTACCCTTTGGTCCATACATATAGAATATTGACTAATCCTACGCTTGTTTACTGAATCTGCGGCTAGGCTGGGAGGATACGGGCTCTTACTTCGGAGCTCCCACGTTCTCCTTGCCTGAGGGCTAACATCTACACTTCAGCACCCAAACGATTGGACCGAATTTGAGATTTTAGTCCGTCACTCTAAAATCTCCAATTTTACGCCTGATAATTTTATTTCCTTATTTATTTGCACCCTACTTCCAAGGGCTTTGATCCCCCCTGAATCTTGGATGTAATCTTGACTTTAGTTATAAAACTCAACATATTTTAACAAATCAATTGGCCAGATTGAAAGTAAATTAANTCACTTTAATTGTAAAACTCAACATATTTTAACATATCAATTGGCCATATTGAAAGTAAATTAAGATCGAAGTGAAAAGATCATCACAATTTATTTAACATTTTCATGGCTTCACCAATTTAAATCACCATTTCACAAATCTTAAGACAAGAAGAAAGATAGAGAAAACTACTCATCATGGGGAAAACACAACAAAACTCAGAATTCATATATAAAAGAAAGACAGAGAAAACTACTCAGAACTCATGGGGAAGACACAACAAAACTTGAAATTCATATATAAAAGTGATAAAACTACTCAGCACTCATGGGGAAAGCACAACACAACTTGGAATTCATAAATGAAATCAAAGCCATAAAAACTACAACAATAAATAAACTTATCTCTAATTTCTCCCCAAGAACACTCCTTAAAGTTCCTCTGAATCTCTTCCTTTCTTTACAACACACAAAACTACAACAAGTAAATAACTTATCTCTAATTTCTCCCCAAGAACACTCCTCGAAGTTCCTGACTACAACAAGTAAATAACTTATCTCTAAATTCTCCCCAAGAACACTCCTCGAAGTTCCTCTTAAACTCATGGAGAAGATACGACAAAACTTAGAACTTATATATAAAAGCAAAGTTATACAAACTTATCTCATGGGGAACACACAACAAAACTCGGAATTCATATATAAAATCAAAGTCATACAAACTACAATGTAAATAACTTATCTCTAATTTCTCCCCAAGAACACTCCTTGAAGTTCCTCTGAATCTCTTCATTTCTTTAAAACACACAATAAATAAACTTATCTCTAATTTCTCCCCAAGAAAACTCCTCGAAGTTCCTCTGAATCTCTTCTTTTTTTTTACAACACACACAATTCCTCTTCGAAGCGGCAAAGAGGAAAAAGTCTCTCACTTTCCCTCCACTCTTACAATATCTCGAAGAATTCCTCACAATTTAAACTCTCTACACTTTTTGACACTTCAATTTTGAGTCTCTCCCCTTCTATTTTTGGCCAAAATCTTCTCTTTAAAGATGTGGATGAGTTTTCCTAAGAGTTGCTTAAGCACCCCTCCAAAATTTGTCCTCATCCAATGCCTAGTTGGACATAACTGTCGAGCTCTCCGTCGGCAGCCTTGAGGGTGCCGTCGGCGGACCTTCTAAGTGAGTTAATTCTGGAGTCTCGGGAAAAGTCTGCTGTCGGCGCCGTTGGGCTCGCCGTAGACGCCCTAGTTCAATTATTCACATTTTGGTCCTTTTCGCTCCAAATTCGCTCCTTTTTGCATCTTTTTGCTCCAATGACCCTAATTCATCATTCCTGCAACAAAACATAAAAAATATCTTTCTTTAAAGTGCAATATTATCAAAAAATAATGTAAAAGGTATGAAAATCTCAACTATTTTTCTTTGGTCACATGACTGTGCAAAGCCCTAAAGATGAGTTGAGGATTTATGTCGCACTAGGAGGACTATCTCAAAGTCCTAGGGCTTGTTGTTTAATTCTAAGGAATTATTTAGTTGATGTCGACAATTTTTGTTGTTGTAGATCGTCGCCCTCCATTTGCCACGGCTTGCTCCAATGCTTCTTATTGAAGTGCAGCTTCAGGGTTTACGATTGTTCATGTGTTATGGTTTTGGTTTTATCTGTCATTATTGTTGCTTGAATGTTTGGGGGAAATTTTGATTTAAGTTGAGCGATACAGTTAGGATGCAACAGTTTCATCAATCATATACCATTATTTTCTTTTAAGTTTACTTAGTCTAAATAAGTTATTAAACTCATTTAAACTGAAGAATCCTTATTAGAAATCATAGGTTACTGATACACCTAAAATATATAGCATTTATATACACATTTTTATACCTAATTTTTAGGATATTACACTTTAATAGAAGATATTTGTATGTTTTTCTTTCATTTACTGTCAAATGGATGAAAAATAATGAAATGAGTGAAAAAGAGATCAAATTTGGACAAAAAATGAAGAAGGTGTGTAAATGAACTATGACGCCTAAGCACCCAGGACTGGTGCATAAGAGCTAGGATAACAGAGAAGGCCGCGCCTAAGCACTGATTATCTCGTGCTTACACATCAGAGGCAGTTATTTGAAAATTCAATGAATTTGGATGAATTTTTTAAGGGGTGTTTGAAGCAACTATTGGTGAAAACATGGATTATGGTTAATGAGCACGAAAATACATTCAAATGGCTATTGAAAGGAGGCAACTCTTGGAAGATTTGTTGAACGTGGATACATTTTTTAAGAGACACCAAAACACCTTTTGAAAAATTATAAAGGACTTGGATTAAATTGAATAGGTCGTCGCCCCCCTCTCTTTGAAACTTTTTTCTATCACTCTCATCATAGAATAATACTTTTAGAGAGAAGAAAGGGAGGAGTTGTAGTTGTGTTAGTAGAGAGTATTGTACAAGAAAGAAAGATATTCAAAGAAACTTCAAGAGTTTGGTAGAGAGGAATTTGAGATAAGTTTTTATCTTTGTAACTATATTTGATTTTAACTTATACTTCTTATGTGTTTACATGATTTCTACTTTTAAACTTAAGTGTTTTTGTGTTTTCTCAATGAATTATGAGTAGTTTTCCTTATCTTTTTCGTTGAAATGATATGTAATTAAGTGTTGGATGGAAGTTGTGTAAGTATTAATCTTTAATGTCAGAATAAGTTGTGATGATTTATTCCTTGTACTTTATTTACTTCTTGATTTGGCCAATTAAGATGTTAATATTTGTTGTGAGAATATGTAAGATCCGAGATGATAATGTCTCAGTTAACTAATGGTAAGAACCACATGAGATTATATGAATGAGAATATAATTGATATGGTTGAGTGCAAATAAATAGAAAAATAGACTTTGAAAGGTGTAGAGTTAAAAAACTTTAAAGTGACAGGCTAAAGCGCCAACTCAGTTTATTGTTTTAAGTCTTGATACGAGATGTTAACCCACAGGTGGAGGGAGAAGATGGAACTCTAGAGTGAGAGCTAGTATCTTCCCTACCTAGCACGTTTTCAGGACTATTCAAATTTTAAATTAGCCAATGTTCTTTATAGCTTCTCTAGTAAGAGTAAATAATAACATTGCTCTTATTTGACACAACACAATTTAAATACTTCCACAACAAAATTCTTACACTTGTTACTGATTCATGATAAGGAAAAAATATTTTATTTATATTGCTTTCATCTTACAAAAATTTAGTTAAATTTAATTAGTTGTTTACTTTATTTTTAATTTTCAAAAATTACCAAAATAGAATCAATATTTCATTCCTATTATAGCATATATAGTTTGAGTAAGAATATTTTTCAAAGTATGATTTGTTATCTAATTTCTTCTTAAAAAATTGTAGTACTCCATGTTGATTTAGTATTCGGGGCTTAATTAAAAAGTCTTATATTACTTGATAACGATACGTATACTTGTGTAATATCCCAATATTTAAATATATTAATTGCACTCTTATTTGCTTCAAAGTCAAGTTTTTGGCACTGTTGTAAAGGAAGAAATATATATAAAAAAAATTGAGAGTATAACCACACATACTTCGTAGTACTATCATAAAAGTCTGGATCAGTTACCTCATCCATGAGATCGTCGTAAATCTAAAAGGAGTAAATTTTGTTTGTTCATTGTTTTGAAAGTGAATCAATTTCTTTGAAAATGCATTTTTTGTTGTTTTTGTTTTGTAGATAAATTAAGACATGTATAAGTAAAGAATATGTTATAAAGTAAAGTAACAAAATTTGCAGTATATGAACTTTACATGCGTGTCTGGGCCTTCGCTACCGCTGCATGGTTAGTGTCATAATCTTGATGCAATAAAGTACATGAATTTCAAACAAATTGTCAGGAAATTCTGGTGCAAAAGAAACCTAAAACAAGTCGTCGGGAAATAACAAGTGAGTAAAACAAAACCCGATGCCACATATAAAAGGCTGAGACAAAATATAAGACATTGATGAAAGTGGTGACTCAGAGCTAAGCTGTGTACTTCCAATCTTGGACAAAATCTACTGGCCAAAAAATCTCAGAAGGGCATGTCCTAGCTAAATCAAGACGATTAACCAATGGATTTTCATAAATTTGTATTCAAATTTCTTTTACTTTTTCATGCATACAAAGTTTGGTTTAGCATTCAAAAGCAATAATGTTCTGAGAAAAAACATGTTTTGATTATATTTAAATATGTTTTGTAAAATTTTGATTATCCACGAGTTAATCATCCTGATCGAATTGAAATCACCGACAACCTGAGAGTGTAAGGGGTATTTTCTTACTAAGTCTTGGTGAACGGTATCGTCGGTTCTATCCCTCTCCAAAGGTCGTCGGGAATAAGAGATACTATTTTAATATCCCACTTTGTATCCCTCATTTAGCACACATAAGCAATGTCGTCACCGGTCTCGCCACCAAGACCTCTGGCTTACACTTGCCGATGTTCTTTTTTTGGCACAAATAATATCTCGGGTTGCTCATAAGGATTTGAATACCTTATGCAAGACTCAAACTCTTGGGCATTGGGATGTAGGATAAGCAGGACATGGTATTTTATCCGAGTTTGTGATTTAACGAGTTCCAGGGCATATCTTGGTGGATCCCTATGAGTCTTGAGGATGATTTTTCTCCAACAAAGATCAATAAATTCAAATGTCCTTTGAAATATTCAAAGTTTTACAAAGATATTCGGGGCATAGCCTTAAAATAACTATGAAATTTCTCGGATCATTCCCAGTTCATTTAACCTTAGTACCCTGTTAGATTAATCAATTCTGATTAAATTAAGGTTTAGTTGCAATGTTCTAACTTTTATTCAGTGAAATTTAGTTTTGGGTTAACCCATGAATAGGGTATTTAGCCATTCATTTCTAGTTATATTTAAAAATTATGTGAATAAGTACTCTTATGGATAAACATTGTTAAGGAATATCTTACCCTTTATAACAGGTTTGGACTGATAGTGTTTTAAAGATGTTTATAATTGAATGCATTCACCTTTCTAGTCCTCATTAAGTCGTATTGGATCAAACTTAGTTCATTATCAAGCTCTTAAGTCCTTTAAGGACAATCTTGTAAATTTGAATATATTGAGAAGCAAGGTGTTTAATCCTTAATTCAAAGATCAAATCATTGATTAATTGTGGATTAGGGGATTTCAATTAGTAAATTAATGTCATCCTATGACACGCCCTTACGTTAGAATCATTCATTTTAGTCAACTTCCAACCTATAACATTTTAGGAAAACTCAATTTTACCCTTTTTGTGGCAAGTGGTGTAAGTTGGTTTCTACTTTATTTACCCTTAGATTTCAATTATCTCAAAGGTATTCATGATCACAACTATTACTTAATTCCTCCCTGATTTGACCTAAATCTTTATTAGAGTTATATTTAAAAATTATGTGAATAAGTACCCTTATGGATAAACATAGTCATTAAGGAATCTCTTACCCTTTAGAATAGGTTTGGACAGATAATGTTTTAAAAATATTTATAATTGAATGCATTCAGGTTTTTAATCCTCATTAAGTCATATTGGATCAAACTTAGTTCACTTATCAAGCTCTTATGTCCTTTAAGGACAAACTTGTAAATTTGAATATATTGAGAAGCAAGGTGTTTAATCCTTAATTCAAAAATCAAATCATTGAAAATTGTGGATTAGGGGCTTTCAATTAGAAAATTAATGTCATCCTATCACACGCTCCTTACGTTGGAATCATTCATTTTAATCAACTTCCAACCTACAACAATTTAGGAAAACTCAAATTTACCCTTTTCGTAGCAAGTGGTGTAAGTTGGTTTCTACTTTATTTACCCTTAGATTTCAATTATCTCAAAGGTATTCATGATCACAACTATTACTTAATTCCCCCCTGATTTGACCTAAATCTTTATTATAGTTCAATATTCCAAAATTACCATTTTACCCTTAGGGTTCCTTCATAATCTCATAAATTTAATCCTAAATGATTTGAGATTTAGCTGTTACCTTGCTCATGGGTTAACCCTCACATCATAGGAGAATTTCTGTTTTTCTTGATTTTTATATAACTTTTAATAATTATTTCTAGGTCAAAAATAGGTATTTTCAATAATAATTTATTTACTTAATCAAAATACTTTCTCTACCCTTAGGAAAATTTTAGAAGCTTCACCTAGGTCAGAGGACTCTTAGGAATAATTTTTTTGAAATTTTGAATTATATTTTAATTTTTATAATTTTCTAGATAGTTTTAATGATTAAATAATTAGAAAATATATTTTTATTTCAAAAATTAACTTTTATATTTTTCACAAGTCTCTCTTACCTCAAGAAACTCAGAGAAAATTACTTCTCATTTTTCTGATATTTATTTTAATTTTTATAATTATTTTACTAAAAAATGTGAGGAAATTCATTTAAATATTAAAAATACGTTTTTATATCTTTAAAAAATTATGAAAATATTTTTAAGCGGTCTTTTGTTATAAGAAAATAGTTTGTGACATTTTGAGGTATATTTGTGTTTTAATGTCTTTTAGTTATTCTTAATTATTTTTAAATTGAAAAATAACTCAAAAATGAACTTTTTATTATGACTTCAATTTTATTTTTCATAGAGTACTCTAGTCTCATGGAATTACCTAAACCAATTTTCATAATTTTCTAACCTTCATTTTATTTTCTATAATTATTTTATGCAAAAACTCTTGATTACTTGGAAAATAAATTTTGATACAAAAATGTTTTTTCTGGCTTTTGAACTTTTATAGGGACATTACAAAATCATTTTTTTTATTTTGGGATGTTTTGATGATTTTTTTAATTATTTTATATTTTTCTATTTTTTGGTTTTTTTAAAATCTTAAAGTGGAAAAAATAGACTTTAAATTTTAAATTTTTTTATTTTTATTTTTCCTAAGTTCCTGTGACCACAATGAGCTTAGAAAATCATTTTGGGAAAAACAGAAATTAAATTTTTAAAATTTGATTTTTATTTTTCCTAAGTTCTTCTCACCACATTACAAAATTATTTCCTTCAATTTTCTTAAATTTTTTTTATATTTTTTCTATTTTTTTATTCTTAAAGTGGGAAAAATAGACTTTAAATTTTTAAATATTGATTTCTATTTTTCCTAAGTTCCTCTGACCACAGCGAACCTACCAAACCAATTTTTGTAATTTTTTGACTTATAATTTATTTTTTATAATTATTTTATTAAAAGTAATGCCAAGAGTCTGAGGCAAATAGGGTTTTTGATCATAGGGATGCCCTCTGACTTTAAAAAAATCAAAGGAGATTCCCAAGGTTGTGTAGAATAAACCCTCTTAATTTCATGTTATGGTGATAAGAGTTTATCCAAGTGGAGCTATTGATATTGAAGATCCTATATATAGTTTTGGAGAGAAGCTTTTAATTTATATATAGTTTTGGAAAGTAATAGTTTAATTTTGAAAATATGAGACCAAACCAATTTCATATAAATAGTAGTTTAAATAACCGAGCACAATACCGTAAGTGATATATCTATTATGAGGAATATACATATTACTTATTAGTGAGGCTCAATTAAATAAACTAAAAAATTTATGAAATCTGCTTTAGTATGCGAAACCATTTATGTTGACCGACAAATTTTTCCCTATCTAATACAAAATATTAGATTAGCATTTATTTAAATGGGTTTTAAAGTTTCCTATAACGACAAGCCCCTATAGTTAATTACATCTTAAATGACCGAGGACGCCTAAGAAAACTCTTGATTTAGATCAGAAAATATTGTCTTCAAGTATTTCAATGTGTAAGACTTTTCAAGGTCGGATAAAGAATGTCAAATGGGAAATGCTTAAAATTTGGAACAATTATTATGGAATCCAAAGGGAGAAAACTAAGGAATGTCATGCCACGAATCCTGAGGAGAACTTCAGTGACTTCCCAAACTATCATTTAGTTAGGCTTCAATTTCAAAGAGATATTATTAAATGTTTTATCCTATCAATTTTATTAATTAGAGCTTACATTTGCATGACACAATCATACAAATAGCCTAGAAGATAGGAGAATTTATGTCGTAACAAACGACAACCTTAGAGTCTAAGGTTAGTAGGGCTTAAATTGCACAACATTATTATGTAAAGGGTTTAATGATAAAAGTGAGGATTTGTGTTGCACATGACAAACAACTTCAAAATCCTATAGTTTGTTATTTTAATTCTAAGGAAGAGATTTATGGTTATAGATCCACTTGCTCTCTCAAAGTTATTCTTCTGTACATCCTTATATTGATTCCCACGGAGTTGGCCCCAAGCTCCTCGTCGAAGTAGCAGTCATAAAGTCCAAGGGTTCAAAAGTTTTATCAAGTGTGTTTAAGTGACAAATTTTGTTACTCAAGCATTAGAGCGAATCGCTTAGGATCCCACTATTCCCTTGTTTCGGTACCAATATTTTTCTTTTGAATTTATTTAGTCTAAATGAGTTGTTAAGCTCATTTAAACCGAGAAGATATTGTTAGCAACCGTGGGTTACCTCATCCGAGGGACTCCAGTAAATTCAAGAGGATGTCTTATGGAATTATTATTTTGTTATTCTATTTTGAAAACGTTGTTTTAATTTTGCAAAATTGTTTTATAATTTTCAAATATAGTAAAATTTTTGTAGGTAAGTAAATAAATGCAGGTAAGAAAATGCTATAAAGTAAATAAATAAAATTGCATTACATAAAACATAAAAGCGTACATGTGCCTCTGCTACCATTGCATGGTTAACATCATAAAGCATAATATATTTGTAGGAAATTTTAATAAATTCCAGAAAAGTAAATGGAAGCATCTGGTGCAGAAAAGGTTGGAAAAATGAGTCTTAGAAAGATGCAAGTAAAAGACAACTCGTATTCACAAGTGGAAGACCAAAACTGGGTGTAAGAAATCGATAAAGGTGGGAGCTCAGAGCTGGATTGTGTGTCTCCCAACCTTAAATGAGAGCTATCAACCCGATAATTTATGGAGGGTGGTCCTAACCTCGATCCAAGTGATTAATCGTTGATCTTTATAAGTTTTCAATTGAATTTAATTTTCATGCTTGTAAAATTTGGTTTATCATGTAAAAGAAATTACACTTAAAACATTTTGTAGAGTGGTGTAGTCCACAGATTAATCAATTTAATCAAGTGAGGACTACCAAGAACCTAAGAGTATTAGGAGCAATCATCTTCTTAAAAGTCGTCGAATAGTATCATCGATCCTTATCATCTCCTTTTATTAAAGTTCTAAGAGGTAGGAGATACTATTCTAAAATCTCACATTGTATTCCTCTTTTTAGCACACATTAACATTATCGTCATTGCCCTAGTCACCTCGACCTCAGACTTACAAAAGCCCGATGATCCATATGTGGCAAAAATAAATATCCTCAATTGCTCACAAGGATTTAAATACCTTAAAGAAGACTCAAATCCTTGAGCATTGGGTCAATTAATATAGGTTTTTTTATTGATTTAGGTGAATTATCAGGTCCCGTGGCATAACTTGGTGGGGTCCTTAAAAGTTTTAATGGATGATTTTCTTGAACAAAGCATAATAAGTCCAATTGTCTTTCAAAATATCCAAAAGATCATAAAAGAGTTCAGGGAATAACCCTAAACAAGTTTTAAAACTCTTTGAAACGTTTTGAGTTCATTTGATCTTAACATTGCTCAATTAATCATTCGAAGTTAAATTTAGATTCAGTGGTTTAATAAATCCTATACTCATTGAACCTTAATATTTCAATTATCCCATGAGCGCGGTACTCAGACAGTCGCTTGATGTTTTATTCAAAGGTTATGTAGGTGGATGCCCTTAGGTCAAGCTCAAGTCATTAAAGATTTTGTACCCACAATTAAAGTTGGGCTTGTAGTGCTTAAAGATGTACAATAATCAATCATGTTTCTCTTTTCTAAACCTCATTAAACAAATTTGAATATCAAACCTAGCTCACAACTAAGCCCTTAGATCCAATCTTCAAGGGTAAATTTTTAATAATTAAATGTTAAATTAAATGAAATTCAATCATGTTTATTAACTATTCACCAACTAGGGGGCTTCAAATAAGTAAGTTATTAGCTTCCTAGCTTAAGCCCACTACTTTAGAATCATCTAATTAGGTTAACATCCTAGCATAATAATCTATAAAATTATAATTTTACTCTTATCATGAAAATGTGACAAGTTGGTTTCTACCTCTTAACTCATTATATTTAGAACTTCCAAAAGAGTTTATTATGATCAAAATAACCCTTCATCCTTTGGTTAATCTAAAATTTAATTAAGGTATCAAAATCTCAAAGTTACTATCTTGCCCCTCGGGATCTCCAGTTCATAACTCATTAAATACAAATCAAATGACTTTAAAATTTTTAAGGTACCCCACTTATGGGTTAATTAAAATATCGAAGGAGAAATTATGATTTTTCTATTTTCGTTTTATTTATATAATTATCTTAGTTCAAAAATAGGAATTTCAAAGTTAATTTATTTATTTAATCAAAGTAAAGCTTCTATTAATGGGAAAANAAATCACGTTTCATAATTTTCTAATTATAATTTATTTATTATAATTATTTTAATGCAAAAATCACATTTTACTTGAAAAATAAAGTTTAGTGCTCAAATTAATTCAAATGGGTTCCAAATGTTTACAGTGAATTAAAATGGTCATTATTCACATTATGGAAACTTTTTTGTAATTTTTGAATTATATTATATTAATATTTATTTTTATGATTTAAAATAACTTAATTAGCTATAGTAATGTTCATAAATATTTAAACTTAGTCTATATTTTTTCTAAATTCCTCTAAATATAGGGAACCTACCAAAACAAATATTATATTTTTCTGACTTATATGTTAATTTATAGAATTATTATAAGCAAAAATAGGCAATTAGACTTGAAAATTAGTATTTCAAAACTAGAGGTGTCTTCTGACCTTGAAGAAATCGGAGAATACCCTCACTGATATGAGGAATAAACTCCTAAAATTTCAAGTCATGGTGTCCACTATTTTCTTAATTGAAATTAAAACATTACAGAGAGTATTTAATTAAATAAAAAAAAGATATGTCAAATATTTCTTTTATTTTTAGTCCATAATATTCTCCTCTGTTCATGGAGCAAGAGGGTTATTTTATTTTATTTTTATGATTTTCCTACACCGAGTTATGAATTTTTAAAGTTTCAATATTTAGTTAAATAAAAAATACCCTATTTTTCTACTTATCCAAGCGGCGCTGATTGGATCCTTGGCGGCTCTGAAACTCCACACGACACACTCTTATTCGATGTTGCCTTCAGTGTCAGCTACCACACGGGCCGCACTTTATGAAACATTCTCTCGTCTGACTTCTCTTCCGTCGTTGGATCGATACATGCATGAAGGGCGACATCTGTTCATCGTCTCCATCTGTTCTAAACTGAGAATCATCTACAGTAAAACGCTAAGATCTCTATGATACTCAACCAAATCACATGGGGTTTGTTCCTATAGCTTCATCTAATCAAGGTGAACACATCCATACTTATGAAATAAACTTTCTCTTCATATATGATGAAACTGAGGGCATTTTTAGGGTTAGTGAGCTATACCTTTGTCCAAGAGGTGTGATCTAAATTGGAATAGTTCTTGATGTTCATTGTGACTCTACAAAGCTTCTCCAAGCACCAATTTGAGCTGAGGTTGAGTCTAAGCAAGAGTTCGATCAAAGGGTGGTGCGACCTTAGTCTAGAAGTGGTTAGAGTGCTCAAGGCAGAGAGGCTTTGATGGGGAACTTCCTCTTTTTTTTGGGGAAGCTTAAGGGTGGTTTAATTTGGAGTTTTGTTGAGTTTGGTGGAGTGGCAGTAAACCCCCTGGATTTTGAGCTCAAAATTAAGCTCAGGCCATGGGTTTAAGTGGCTGAAGATGGTAGGGTTGGACTCAAGGCAACTTGGAGATGATCTGGAAGGTAATTGGCAGATTTTCCCCAAGGATTTTGGCACACTTGGAAGTTGGCCGAAAATTGGGCTTTTTATAGCCATGATCAAGGGGAGGGCCTCAAGCTCTGATTAGCTATTTCCAATTAGCTTATGTGGAGTGCTAAGAGGCGTCGATGACTAATCAAGGTTAGCCACATAATAAGGGCTCAATTTTGCGTTCAAAGGAGGGGTGATCTTCTCGGATTTGAGCTCTATGGCGACTAGGGTGGCTGGCCAGAGGTGAGGTGGTGGCTAGCTGAGTTAGGGAGGTCAGAGGAAGTTTTAATTGTGATTATCCCTAATGTTTGATGGTTGATGGCATGGAGTGAAGAGCTTAGCCAAAAGGGGGAAAATCTCCTTAATTTGGGGGACCCTTGGTCCATGGCTCCAATTTTGGGTCTTAAATGATTTGATTAGCATCTAATGAGTTTAAACATGGTAGGAAAGGGTTAATGCAGAAGTTCAAGTTAACTTGGGGCTTAGATTCAAATTTAGGGTTTGGGCCAAAAATTGGATTTGGGCTAGGTTTAAAAATTATTTGAAGTATCCAAATGGTCTATGGAGATGTCATGAAGAGTCTAGGAGGTGAAATTAGAGAAATTGAGTTGACCACATGGTTCAATTGGATGGAATTTTTAAGTTGGGCCAATTTTGGGGAAATTTTTTTTGAGTTTGGCTTTGGACTAGGCTTGAGGCTAGTTCAAGGCCAGTTGAAGGTTCAAAATGATCTAGATGAATGTCATGAATAATTTAGAATCCAAAATTAGGAAAATTGGACAGGTTAAGGAGTTCAATTTAGTTTTTAAACAGTAAGACCAAATTGAATATTTTAGTCTGTCACCCTAAAGATTCTCTAATTCTACACCCAACAAAGAATATTTTCCTATTTATTTGCACTTAATTTCTTGAACGAATTTCTCCTTCATTAAATCAAATGTGACCCTCACTCTGTTGTAGAACTCATACTCAATTTCTCGGATCATATAATTCACAACATATTTTAACAAGTTAATTGGCCATATTGAAAAGTAAATTAAGTTCGGAGTTGAAAATCATCACAATTTATTTTATATTTTAATTATGGCGCATTCATTTTATCTCTTCATTTCATCATATCTCAAAGTATGGGGAAAAATAGAGGAGATTGCTCATACTTCATGAGAAAGATACGAAAAAATACAAATTTCATTTATAAAAGAAAGTTCATAAAATACTAAATAAACAAACAAACTTATCTGAAACTCTTTCTCAAAGCAAATCCTTTGTAGCCTTTCCTTAGAAAAGCGCAAATCCTTTGTAGCCTTTCCTTAGAAATGCAGAAAGAAGAACTCTCTCACTTTTCTCCTTCCTCAACACTCATACAGAAAGTTTCACACTAAATCTCACTACAAAGACTCTAAACTATGAAAGCAAAATTACTAATTGACTCTAGCATGGTGGTGGAATGAAGATGGATTATGAAAATGTGGCGTGGTGGAACGTTGTGGACCGAAAAATGAACATAGAGAAGCCCTTTTTCTGATGAAATTCGGCCCCAAATAAAGCCCATGGTTGGTTCTCCAAGAGATGCCTCCAAAAACTCTTAAAAAATCGTCCAAATACATCAAACCTTCTAGAAACAGGGTCTGAACCACCTTTGGCGCCGTCGACGCTGAGTAAATCCTCCTGCTTTCGGCTGTTCTGCGCCATTGGAGCTGCAGGCGCTAAGTATTTCCTCAAAAATGTCATTTTGACTCCAAATTTTATCCTTTTTGCTTCTTTTTTTGCTTTAAGCCTTAAAAATCAACAAACTGCAAGAAAACATCAAAATACCTTCCATTAAAGTGCAATATTATAAAAAATTAGTATAAAATATGGGTCTAAAAATGCATATATTTTTGGTGTATCAATGATTCTTCGAACTAGGATTATAATAATTGGAATAAGAATTATTAGAACGATTGCATTTAAAGTCTCATAAGAAGATTGAGATTCAATCATTTGTCCCAATGAGTTCTCCTCAAGCACATGTGCTGTCTGAGAATAATTCATTTCATATTGATCTATCTTCTTTCATATATCAACTATTTGGGCAACTAAAATAGATATTGCATAAGAATCATGCATACTAGCTACTCTTTTTGGATTTACCCTTTCAGAGGTTATTGAAAATTATTAGTAGCAATCTCTTCAATTAATGAATATGCTTCATCGAATGGTTTTGACATTAATGATCTACTAGCAGCAGCGTCAATTATCGATCTAAGAGATCCAACCAACCCATTATAAAAAGTTTGAATTATTAACCAAGCTTGTAACGCATGCTGTGGACACTTTCTATAGAGATCTTTAAATCTCAGGCTTCATAAATTGATTCCCCTTCAAACTGACAAAAAGATGTGATATAATTTCTAAGCTTAGCAGTTTTTGAAGGTGGGAAGTATTTTGATAAGATTTTTTTTGATAAATCTCCTGATGCTCTAATAGATCCAGGTATTAATGAGTTTAACTACATCATAGCTTTATCCCTTAGTGAGAAAGAAAAAACTCTAAGTCTGACGGCATCATTTGACACTCCATCATATTTAAATGTAGCACGTAATTCTAAAAAACTAACAAAGTGTAAATTAGGATCTTCAGTAGGTGTTCTACTAAACTTATTGTTCTGTACCATTTGGATAATAGTAAGTTTAAGTTTGAATGAATTGACAGCTACAACAGGACTTTGATTACTCAAATGAATTTCATCTGCTATAAGATTTGCATAATCTCTTAAAGGTCTCTGACGATGTTCATTTTCATTTCCAACATTGTTTAAATTGCAAGCCATTTTGCTAAATTGATCTTTCTCTTTTTTTTGTTTTGAAATTTTTCTAACAGTTCTTTCCAACTTAGAGTCGTAAGGTACTAAATTTTCAGATCTTACACTACACATAAATGGAATAAAACACGTAATTAAAAATAGGCACACACTAAAATTAAAAAAATGTTCCAACTAAACTACAAACACACTCTTACTTTTTTTTTGAAATAAAATAAAGTAAAATAAAATACTAATATTTTTCGTTACTTCCACAGCAATAGCGCCAAAAACTTGACACTGTGAGATTTGTATATGCAAATATTTATGAAGTTGACATCACTTAACGACGCCAAAAACTTACTGCAGACATATTTATAATAAATATGCAATATAATCCTAACAAAACACTTTTTATAAATATAATTTATCCTTTAAAACTCTTTTTTAAACTACCAAATCTCTCCTAAATATCAACGCAAGTATACATATCGTGCAAGTAATAAATAATTCTAATGTAGTCTTAGATATTGATCCCACAGGGAAGTTGGAAAATCCTAAAATAATTTTTAGAAATTATTTTATAATAAAAACAAAAAATAAAAGCAAAGTGTGAAATTTGAAACATGGCTACTCAGGTGAATGCTAATTAAAATGCAGATGTAAGATTACAGAAATTATACTAACCTAAATACTAAACTTTCAGAAATAAAATTGCAAAAATTAAACAAAGTTTTTATTGTGACAAAAAGTTCAAATTTAATAAAGCATCCTTTCCCTTTACAATGAGTATATGGTTTGTGAAGAAATTGAAATCATTTGAAAATATATATAAAAATTGTTTTGTGCTAAATAAGAGCAATCCTATTCTTTACCCTCTTCCGATTGTTATAAAGAACATTGACTAATCCAGACTTTTGTCTCTAATTCCGTGGTTACGCTGGGAGGATACCAACTGCCACTCCAAAGCTCTCACTCATCCCTCCCCTGAGGGCTAACAATCTCGCATTAGTTTCCAATCAACTGAACCAAATTGGGGGTTTTAATCTCTCATATTAAAATCTCCAATTCTACATCCTACAAAAGTATATTTCCCTATTTATTTGCACCCAATTCCATGGATGACATACTCTCCCATGAAATCAAATGTGATCCTCCTAATGTTGTAGAAATCATATCTCATTTAAAAACATATGTCTCTTAACAAGTTTTAAAATTTCAATTAGCCAGATCGAAAAGTAAATGAAGATGAGAGTTCAAATCACCATAAATTATTATCATTTAAAACCGTAGAAAATAAAATCTATTCTTGATCTTCAAAGTAGGGAGAAGGATAAAGAAGACTACTCAGAATTCATGAGAAGGATACGATAAAATAGGAATTTCATATATAAAAACGAGTTTACAAAAAAAAAGACACAACTTATCTCACAATCCTTCCCAAGCAAATCCCTAAAAGTTCTCTCCAAGCCTTTCTCTCTTTACAAACACTCACAATTCTCTCTTAGAAATGTAATGAAGAAGAAATCTCTCACATTCCCTCTCCTCTTACAAACCAAGAAGAAAACCTCCTCTTCTCTCTCTCTAACTCTCATGTCACCCATCAAAACCTCTTCCCCCTCTCTCTTTTGCCTCTTCAAGTCTTCTTCATTTATTTCTGGCTGCCTCCTTTGGAAAAGAATTCAAAATTCCCTCCAAAAGTCAACTCTTTTGAATTCAAAAGATGTGTCGTTTGATCCAAGGGTCATATCCCTTCATAAAAGAACTTTCCAAAGTGTCTAGATGTATTGAATCACTCCAATGGGTGTGTAGAACAAGTGTCCCTTTGAAAATTTGTGCAAAATTCGTCTCAATCCGCCTTAACATGAAAATGTCGTTCTGGCGCATGATGCGCTAGAATCCAAAATTGGCTCTTTTAGCTCCAAATTTTGTCATTTTTTGTTATTTTTTCTCCAAATGCCTAAAAAAGAAATACCTGCAACAAAAACATAAAAAATCCTTTTTTAAAGTGCAATATCACAAAAAATAAGCATAAAATAGGTACTTAAAACAGTATATTATTTTGGTGTATTAGTAACTCATAGTTATTAGTGTGGTTTGATTTAGTGTGCGTAAGAGTTATGATTATTAGTGTTGTATTATTTTTGCTTTAGTGTGAATTGATTTTTGATTGATGATTGGTAGATGTTTGGATTGTTAGTGGTTTGATTAGATCTTTGTGTATTATGAGGGAGGTGATTCCTTAACTTCTTATTATGGCTAAACTTATATATTCTTTTGTAGTAGTTGGATTGACGAGTCCACTACGACTCGGGTCTCTCCCAGACTTAAGTTTTAAAAGAGACATCATTAATTTTAACAACGACAATTCCATCTCAATTTTGTTGCTTCTTTTCTCTAACTTTGTTTTCATTTGATAGGAGTAGCTAACCTATTTGATGAGTAACATGTGGATGAATTTACAATATCCTTATAACTATTAGAGGTGATTAATTAAGAGATATGGTGATGTCTGAGGTTGGTGCATGTGAACCAATATATCAGAGATAATCTTTTCTTTGGGATTAGAATCTATATAATTATTTATAAGTACTCAATATATATGTGTTGTGATTTCGTTAGAAATTGGAAGTAAGTTAGTGAGATGCAATGAGTTAAATGAAGAATTGATCTCATTTATCATGTGTGTTTGTGTTTGTGGTACAATAATATAAAGGTTTGGAGAACACATAAATATATATATTTCTATGTCGATACATGTTCTGCTTGTTAGGCCTTTCTTTCCATTTTATCGATCATATTTTAGTTTAGACTTACTTTCTATTGCATATTGTTCTGTCCTGATGAATACTTGTAGATGCTTGTGATATATATAATTTATGAACTGGTTTTCTTCCTGCTTAATTTTTTGTATTAAATGTTATACATGTTTAAAATAGAGTTTGGGGGTAGGAAAGAAAATAAGTTTTAAAGTTAGTATACTTTCTTTTAGCTTAATATTATTGCAAGCATGTTTTAGGCTAAATTTATTTTCTTCTGTAATCATTCTATCCTGATTATGCACATATATGAATTTTATAGGATGTTGTAGTAGTTAGTAGATTCTAATTTTACTTTTTCTTCCTGCTACATTTTATGGAATTAAGTGTATAATATTTAAAAACTCAAGTTTGGGGGAAAGAAAACTTTCTTTTAAAAAGAAGTAAATTAAATTTTATTTGTCCTTAATTAACTATATTTTTAAATTTGATTTAACGTGACCTTGGATTTAGAGTTTAACTTTAAATGAATTTAAATATGTTTGTAAATCTTACGGTAAATTTAGGTAAAAGTTTTTAACAACGAAGGTCAATGCTAAAGTTAAAGTATTTGGTATAAAAGGATAAGACTATGTTTTTCTATTTAAAGTAAATGAAATTATATCTTTGAAGTATTAAGAATTTTAGAGATTCATGTAAGATGAAAGAATGAAACTTCATGAAAAATCATCAAAACTAATATGAATTTATAAAGTGAAGAAAGGTAAAAAGTTTTAACTTTAAGAAGAGGATAGTGAAGTTCAAAATTATTAAAGGCTATCCAGATATAGTAATCATCGCTTAAAAAAGAAAAGAAAAAAAAAGGATTGAAAATATCCAGAATAAAAAAAAATGTGAGGAGAAGCTTGAGGAGATGCCTAATCAAAAATTGGTTTCACTTGAATTAACTTGAGGAAAATGCTTTATTATTTTCTAAACTTGTATTTGAGTATTAGCACACTTAATAATATAGCTTTCATAAAATTCTTTTTTATATGGATATTCTATGTATCCTTGATATAACACATTACAGTTCTTTTTGAAATGAATGGAGATTCAGAAATCTTAGATTTGATTACTAAGTATTCTTATACTTATAGTTTTAGTCAAAGTTATTAAAAGTTTTTCTTAAATTATACTATTTAATTTATTAAACCAAAGTATAGAAGCTTATAAGTTAATCTCTATCCTAAGTCATATTTTTTGTAGTAAAAGAGTCATTTGAAGACAAATAACATTTAAGTTTGGGAGATTTTGACACGCCTAAAAATTACATACTTTTTCATATATATTTTATGCTCAATTTTAATGATTTTTAATGATATTACACTTTAAAGGAAGATATTTTGCATTTTTTTGTTTCAGGTACAAGATGTGAAGTTTTGGAGAAAATGAAGGCAAAATGGTGCAATTTGGAGTAAAAACGAGCAAGAAAGAAAATTTTGACTTCGCACATTTCGATATGTCTTTCTATGTTTAATCTACTTTATATTTCTCACACGTTTTTTTAAT
Source organism: Phalaenopsis hybrid cultivar (assembly GCA_002079205.1). NCBI lineage: Eukaryota > Viridiplantae > Streptophyta > Magnoliopsida > Asparagales > Orchidaceae > Phalaenopsis > Phalaenopsis hybrid cultivar. Next base: position 18,327 of record JXCR01130832.1, on the reverse strand, counting down.
AAAATTACACTTTAAAGAAAGGCTCTTTCATGCTTATTTTGTAGGTATATATGTTAGGAGCGAAATAGAGCTGAAACGGAGCAAAATGGTAGAGCTGCTGCAGGGTGGCGTCTAAGGCGCTAAAATCCAGAGAACTGGTGCCTGAGGCGCTAGAGACTATATAAGACAGATTAAGGTGGTTATGGAGAAATTTTGAGTGGATTTTGAAGGCTCTAAATGATTTAAATGCCCCATGGAGTCATTCAATGCATCTAGATACTTTGAAAGACTCTTTAATGAAGGGATAAGTCTCTTGAATGAATGAACATGTCTTTTGGGATTCAAAAGGTGTGGCTTTTAGAGAAAATTTAGGAGGAAATTTTGAATTCTTTTTGAAAGGAGGCAGTCCCAAATTAAAAAGGAGAGGAGTTTAAGGCATGAGTGTGGCGTGTAGTGAGAGGAAGTATTTGGAGAAGAGATGATTTACTTTTAGGGTTGTAAGAGGAGAGGGAAGATAAGAGATTTCTTCTTCTTTACATTTCTAGGAGAGAATTGAGTGTGATTGTACGAGAGACAGTGCTTAAAGGAAACTTCTAGAGAATTGTTTGGGAATAAGTGTGAGATTAGTTATGTTCTTTTCTTTTTTTTTTTTGTAAACTTCTTTTTATACATGAAATACATGTTTTGTTGTATCTTTCTCATGAATTCTAAGTAGTCTTCTTTATCCTTCTCCCTAAAATGAGATTTAGTTTTGTGAAGAATTGATTTTGTTTAATACAATTTTAAATGTCAATAAATTGTGATGATTCGAACTCTGATCTTCATTTACTTTTTGATTTGACCAAGTGAAAGGTTAAAATTTAGTGAGAAACATAAGATCTGAAAGGGTTATTCTTTCTAAAACAAGATAAGAGTCACATTCAATTTCATGGGTGAGAATGTAATCCATGGGGTTGAGTGCAAAAAAATAGGGAAATATACTGTGTTGGACGCAAAATTGGAGATTTTAAGATGACAGATTAAAATCCTCAATTTGGTCCAATTGATTGGAAACTAATGCGAGATTGTTAGCCCTTAAGCAAGGGAGAAGTGGGAGCTCTGGAGTGAGAGTCGGTATCCTCCCAACCTAACTATGGAATTAGGGGCCAAACTCTGGATTAGTTAATGTTCTTTGTACACTTAAGAGAGGGTAAAGAATATGATTGCTCCTATTTAGCACAATACAATTTTATATATAATTTTAAGTGATTTTAATTACTTCACTAACCATGTACTCATTGTAAAGAGGAATGATACTTTCTTAAATTTGAACTTCCTCACAAAAATTTATTTAGTCTTAGAAAATTTAACTTTGAAGTTTAGAAATTAGTTTAGTAAACTTAGTTCTTCTAGTTACATTTTTTTTAGCATTCATTAAACCCATTTTAACTTGTCTTTCTTACCTTAATTTTTATAGTTTGAATATTGTGATTTATGTTATTATCATAAGAATTTCCATCTTCCAAACAAAGACTTGATAGAAGCAGACTAGAATTAGCCTAAGAAATTTCTTACTGTGCTTCTTCGTGGGATCGATACTGAAGTTTTTAAAGAAAATCATATATTACTTGAAGTGATACGTGCACTTGCGTAGAACACTAGTGCCTGAATTATTTTATATATTTTATAACATTTGGACACTAAATATAAATTGGGTAAAGTTTTTTGTCATATTTTGGAAGCTAAATTACTGCGTAATTTCGGGATGGGTCAAGTTTTTGGTGCATCATAATTCAATTAAATTCTGAGCTAAAATGATCTAGATCAAGTACTTGAAGCATAACAAAAACATGTGATACACACGTATGACGCCAAATGATAGCCAAATCTAGCATGCTTATAGTTGTCTCGAAGAAACTTAAGTTCAATAAAATGAAAAAAAAATCTAATGCAACAATATTGTTAGTTTGCCATTGATTTATAACTGTTATTCAAACAATCGTTGCAATGTATACAATGATATAAAATGTGACTCACATAGTAACACTAACACTCAGTCAAATAAATTAATAGACATCCTATACTCAATTTTGCAATCTAGGAATATCAGCTTATGTGAAAACTGAAATGAAGTGACTATTGAACTATTTTAAACTATAAAAAGAAAAAAGAACTTAAGAGCCAAACTAACACAAATATTAATAAAACATAATATCATAATAAACCCAAATATAATGACTTCCTACAACTAGTACATTGAATTATCAAACCCTCACCATAGAATATAGCAGTCATATTCACAATTTCGCTCCAATTGGGGATAATATCTTCTGCAAATAATAAAAATGAAAGACAAGAGAGGGGCAAGCCAAGTATCTATCATTAAATTGGCTAAATGAAAGGAGAGATTCAGTTTCAGTGTAGAGAAAGCTTACAATGATAAGTCAAGACTCATAGGCCACAAGTGCTAGAAAATCAGAGATGAGTACTTCTTTGCAATTAAATGATAACCCTAACATTAGCAGAGGCTTTCCCTCGAAGCTCCTCCCAACTCGAAAAGAAAACCAAATGGCTGCTGCTGTGGTCCATGGGTTAGGGCTTAGTATATAGGAATATGATATTTTTGGGAATTATAATTAGGATTTTCTAATTTAAATATTTATTATACAAAGAAAAATTGGTTATTTAATTTAAGCCATCCCATTATGGTCATATGGCTAAAATAAAATTACATAAAATAAATGATTTCAATGATTTAGTTTATATTTTTTTTTTAATTCAACAAATTTATAACTAGTATTGTTATACGATTATAATTTTTAAAATTAATTTTTCTAACTTGAACAATAATAAGCTGAACACGATGAACACGTCTATTTGCTCGGCTCGTTTATAAATTAAGCCTAAAAAAATATTCATATTCGACTTATATGCTTATCTTAGCAACAGAACATGAGTTATTCAAGAATGAGAAACTTTTTTGATAGCCCTACTAACAAGAGAGTGAGGTGAGAGCAACTATGATGAAACTTTTGAACTAAACTACCCTTACTATTTATAGTAGTCTTAATAGAGGTGCGTCAGATATCTGTTTCCTTATATTCTAAATGCCACTTATTACTAAATTACAAGTTAGATGCACTCCTTAAATTTTGGTCTCANTATATATATATATCTATCTATCTATCTATATATATTAACATTTAATTACCTCTATCTACAATAATATGATTTAAGATATTTGAGCATGATAAAACTCCAATTTATAATATAAACAATAATTAGTTATTTTTACATAATTAATTTAAAATAAATAATTCATATTAAAAAAAAAAGTATGCCTTTCATGGTCACAGACTTTCAAATTCAGATCCGACCCGTTAGATCGTATACTAATATGCCAGCCTGGGAACAGTCATTAACTAAAAAGACCAAAATACCCATCTTCTATTCGTGTTAGTCGGCTTCCAGCACAGGGAGATACGTAATTTTATCCAAACCTATGCGGCCAGAAAAGTCAATACAGGAAATATTTTTTTCTGGTTACCCCGGTGCGAGTCTCCGCTCCAACGAGGCTAATGAGATATCGCCCAGTAGGACAAGATCCCTCCTAAGCTACGGTAAGGATAGCCCGAGCCAGAAGACAGCTGGTGACAGGCTGTCAGCAACCCGGCCATGCCAGCTTTTCTTTGCGTCCTTCGTCTGTTTCTCTCTCTATCTCGCACGCTCTTGCTCAACTACGCACAGTGATCTTCCGCTCGCTAGGGTTTACCTGCTCCTCTTCTTCGGTCTGCTGATGCCGTGAAGGTTCATCGGATCTGAACTTGTCTTTCCGGACCCTTTTTTTCAACTTCGTTGTTCGTTGCTGGTGCTGGATGTTAGGGTTTTGGTTGAATGCGGGACGCTCAAAGATCGATACGGTGAGCCTCCTGTTATATGCCTCTGTGAGGGTCTTTTTTGCTTTTAATATTTAAGAGTCTGCAAATGTAGACTGTATCTGGTTATTGGTTGATCATGGACTTTTTTTACTTTAGCGTCATGAGCTATGATTATTTCTTTTGCTTTCGTTTAATTGTCTTGTAATTTCTTAGCAGTACTCTATCTCTTTCCTTTATGAAAATTGTATCAGCAATGGAGTTCAATTTATTGATTTGGACTGTGTAGTAACTTATGGTTTCCAAAGAAACTTTGTGATATTTGGTTGATGCACTTAAAGCCACCGAGTAAGTTGGAGAATAATTTGAAACTCTTGGGCTAATTGTTAGGGGCCTGCGAACTTTTGTATTAAATTACATGATTTCAAGTTCCTTGTGGTATTCCATTGTCGTCTGTCTGCACCTTTTGAATTTTCTTTGTGTGTGTTGCTGTCAATAAAGTACACGGACGTTAATTACGTTTATCTGTTTCCGCTTTACTTTGATACAATGGAGTGCTTTGTCATGAGAAGAGCCTAATTTTCGTTTTGCCTTTTTTTTTTTCTGGTAGGACTAGTTTTCTGTTGAATGTTTTGCGCAAAATTGAAGTGAAAAACTTTCCCTTAGCATGCTTCCTCGTTTACAGCAACACAAAACTTTGTTTTGTTTTGTTCTTTAGAGCCATTGCTTGAACTTTGTTTGACATGCAATCCTCTCATTATGTAACTAAATTCTCTGATACTTTAGAGTACATTTTTTCAATCTTTATTTGTTCATTTACTGCATGATAATTTCTTTTATCATTGTCATTCTGTTGGATTATATACTTTTTTTTTTTGGGTTCTTTTGCTAAGTTAGAATTAATGGCATGTTGAATAATTTGTAACTATTACTTCATTAAAAGAACTTTTGGACCTTATTCAGAGTTCTTAATTATTCAGGGCTCTTAAGCGTTACTATTGTCCTTTTTGTCTAATTATGCAACCATGTTTGAAAACTAGGCATTCAACCTTAATTACAAACCTAAATCAGCTGAAGCTTGTAACTTAATTTATTTTTTTAATTCACTTTATCACAACCTTGCTTTTTTCATTGTTCTTATCGCCATTGAAATATCTTTTTAATTGATGGTTAACAGCTTTTCCATTTCTGTATTTCAATTATTTATTGTAGCCCATATCTTATGTATCTTAGGAAGTTTTCCAGCATTGTTTTAACAAAATTCTTTTGCTCAGGCGTTGTTTGGACCAAGGAGTTCTCTATGAGCTAACGTTATAAGCTTTGCTGTACATTGGATTGCTACAGCTCTCAGGTTTTAATTTTAGTACTCATATGACTTCAGAAAGTTTGGAAGAAGAAGGCATACTTCCAAGGATACACCTTCAACCCCATATGAATTTTGGATCAAACTCAGGTTATAGTCCATCACTTACTATCATTCCAGCAAATATCTCCTCATCAAGTGAGGGCTTTCTCGGTATATGCTGCTGCTAGTGGTGAGCATGCGAAGGATCTGTGCTTTGGGTGATGCCCCTGACCAGAGTTGCCACCNCTCCATTTAAGGTGGCCTCATACCTATCTCAAAAAATTGGGTAGAGAACAGATGTCATACTCCATTTAAGGTGATCTCAAAACTATTTCAAAAAATGAGAATAGGATGTCATACTCCATTTTAAGTGGCCTCATACCTTTCGTGAATAATTGGGTAGAGAATCGGATGTAATACTACATCTAAGGTGGTCTCAAATTGATCTCAAAAGATGAGAATTGGATGTTATACTCTTTTTAAGGTGACCTCATACCAATCTTGAAGAATTTGGTGGAGAATTGAAAGTCATACTCCATTTAAGGTGGTCTCAAAACTATCTCAAAAGATGAGAATAGGATGTAATACCCAATCTAAGGTGGCCTCATACCTATCTTGAAGAATTTGTTAGAGAATTTTATGTCATACTCCATCTAAGGTGGTCTCAAACTAATCTCAAAAGATGAGAATAGGATGTCATACTCCAATTAAGGTGGCCTCACTCCTATCTCAAAGAATTAGGTAGAGAATTTGATGCAATACTCCAACTAAGGTGGTCCAAAACATATCTCAAGAAATAAGAATAAGATGTCATACTCCATTTAAGGTGGCCACATACCTATCTCGAATAATTGGGAATCAGATNTTTTCTTCTCATCTGTTATATAGTTTACGTTGGTGCCCGATTGCTGTCTCTGGTGATCAACAAGGGATTGAGGATTAGGGTTTACTTCCTCGCTCTGTCTGTGATTCTCTTCCTCCCGCTAAGGGTGCTCTTGCTTGGATTCTCAGTGCTGCCTCATGTAGGAAATCTGGCCTATGAAGTGCTTGTATTCTTCGCCTTCCTCATGCTGCTGTTTTGCAATATGATAGGCATATGCATTCTAGTCTACCTCCCTGTTGCAGATTCACTCATCTTGCGAGACATCGAACAAAATATTGGTGGAAATAACGACACTCCTTATGATGACTACTTTCACGAAGATTCGTCGTTAATTGCTAACCAGAGCCATCAAGACGTGTCGAGGAATTCCGACGCATCGACAAAGCGGGGTTCCATATCCTTCCGGACGATGATCAAGGATGATTCTCCTGTGTTGGATGGAATTGTGGAAGGCCGTTGGAGCCATTTTGTACCACTTCAAATTGTTTCCCCTGCAGGGTCCTCTTCCCCATACAGGGAAGTGGAGGTGACTCCAGTATGCTAGGGAAGAAACATGCACTTCTTTTTATTCATCTTTTTTGTAGTTTAGCTTTCGGGTTTTTGTGAAAGAAAACGTTTGTGTAAAGAGTTTTTAATGTTTAATCACCATGGGAGCGAGTATGGCGTGGTTTTACAGGTGTGTTCATATGAGAGTTTTCTAAGTTGAAAATTTTTTAAATTTTTGTTGCTCTTGTGTGGACGAATGATGAGAAGGGAGCAATTTCCGCTCGGCTGTTTCCGGGTTGTATGTTCATAGATGACAGTTGTATGCATGCCTCCTAGTGAATTGTTGGTCTGGGTGCTGGCCAAGCTTGGCTGTTAGCTTTTAATTTCTTTCGGAAAAGCTAGCCATTATTGACCGCGCCGCTAATTCCTTGTACGTTGCCTCTTTCGCATCTCCACGCTTGTAGTTATAGATATGTATGCATGATAATATGCTGCTTTTCCAACAAAATTTTCAAACAGAAATTTTGTGGTCAGCAGCGAGGCTAGGGAGACCAAGGTATCATGTCTTGACATTGAAATCCAGACGTATTCTTTAGTGATCTTTTATTAGAGAAATCAAATTAGTAAGTCCAATTGTGTGCTGTGGGTGGCAAAACTGCCCGCAGTTGTCCCCTTAATTTTGAAGACATTCCAATAATAAATTTCTGAATTAAGTGGCTTGAGTTACGAATCTAACTTAGCTGGTGTTTGGCTGCAACTCCGATTGGATTTAATAAATTTTGCAAATTTGAATTTTTTTATTCAAGTAAATTCGGATTTATCAAAATTAAACGCTTTTAAATCCAGAAAATTTATGGGTTCAGTTAAAATTAAATTCAGTTGAATTCGTTTGTGGTGTTGGGCACATTAAGGTTAAATTCATTGTGTTTGTTTTCTTATAATAAATCTGTCAAGATCAACTAAAAAAACATCCGTTAATTTCTTGGAGTTAGTTTGAAGCCCACAATGGCTTGCTCTAAAGATTGGCATTTAAGTAGTGTCAGCCGGTAGTTGTGGGACCTTCGCTTTCTGATAAGGAGTTTTGGATTGATTTATTTTTTCGGCTGTCTTTTTTCTTTTAGCATTTTATTAGTTGTTACCCCTCTAATCAAATCAGAAGGCCGCTTCTGTTTTATATTTCTTGGTAAGAGGTTGTAATAACAGTGTTGTGAATATTATATATATTTTTTAAAAAATTAAATATTAGACCATTTTGGTAGATGTAGTTAATCTAATGGTGTGGTATATGGTTTATAGGTGGAAATTTCATGATAATTTTGTATGTTGCAACCTAATTCTGAAATGCTGATGAAAATTATGATTGTTAAGAACTTGGAAGTTATTATATATTACTAATCAATACATCATGCTGATCATCTAATTGTATGCAATATCTACAAATGTTTGTTGCATCACTCTTTCATTTTACCAGTAATACTGTTCTTTATGATCATTTCTCAGTTTTAGTTCCCAATTGCCCAAATATGATGAGATACTTCTCAATATAACTTACAGAAAAATCTAGATTTTTATTTTGCTATAAGCTATTTTCTTTTCTTAATATCCACATGTACACTGTGATCTATTCACACTTAATCAACTACAATATTGGCAATTTATGTACATACTACACTATTCTTATGTACCTACAAATTTAACACATGTAGTTTGATATTTATATTTATAGTGCTTAGGTTTTATAAACCTATGCTTAAAAAGATGTATTTATGTTTAAAAAATTAGAAATTGTGATATTTTTTATGCGATATAAAAGATTTAATTGATATGCATGTAATTATCAAAGATTATATGATTGATATGTTAATAAACAAGAACTGTGTAATGTATATAAGTATACCCCTTAAAATACTTTAGAGGCATTTACATACATACCACACCATTCTTATATATATATATATATAAAGTCATATTTACATACATACCGCTTGAATCTTTAACGTCATATCAAAAATGTCACCATTGTTATTTTTTTAAAAGTAAAATAGCACTCTCAAAGACTAGTTTATTGAGAAAATATTGCGTCTATAGTCCGTTCAGACTTCAATAGGAGTGTACCAGATGTTGCATTAGCGGGCCCCGCCTCTCTCAATTAAAAAATGAAAAAATGTGGCATTTTGGGGCGGCCTGGTTCAAAACCAGCCGGATAATAGGAGGGGAAAAAAAGTGTGCCCTGTTCAAAATCCCACACTTCGCCTTCAATCCCTTTTTTCGCTTTAGGTTTTTTTTCCACTTTTCTATCTAGGGTTTAGGCGATAAGAAATTTTAATAATGACCAGTAAAAAGTTTTGTGATAAGAAAGAAATTGAGGTGAGTTTAATTGCCACTAAAATGATAACATTGCTTTAGGGTTGTTTGATATCTTTTGTAGTTTGAATCAATGTGATTTTTTATATGGATATATCATGTTTAAACTATGTGTAGTATTTTTGTAGGGTTTGAATAAATATATTTTGATGTTATAAGCTTTTATTTGTTTCTTACATGAGAAGAGAGGAAGATAAGGTTCATTTGTGATAAAAAAATAAAATTTTTCCATTACAAAATAATCACAATAACACCACAATACCGCTAAAATACCACCAAAATAGCTCCACAATATTATAATATTACCAAAAGAACATTACAATACTACCACAATATCACCCAAATATCACCACCATATCATCAAAATATCACATCAATACTACTATAATACTATCAAACACCACAACAATAGCATAACAATACCACCAAAACACATATTATGGTGATAATATGGTGGTAATTGTGATGGTATTGTAGTGGTCTTTATGTTGTATTATGGTGAATTGAGGTGCAATTTTGATGGTATTATAAATGTATTATGATGATATTGTGGTGGTATTGAGGTAGTTTTATCGTGGTATGGCGATGGAATTGTCGTGCTATTATGGTGCTATTTGTTGATATTATGGTGATATTGTGGTTGCATTTGGTGGTATTATAGTGGTATTATGGTGGTATTTAGGTGATAGTTTGGTGGTATTGTGATGTATTGTGTTGGTATTACAGGTGGTAATTGGATGGTATTGTGGTGGTATTTTGATAATACTTTAGTGGTATAGTGGTATAGTGATGATATTTTTGTGATATAGTGGTATTGTGAGTTGTTTATGACTACCTTATGATACACCTGAAAAATATTTATTTTTAATATACATTTAATGTTCATTTTATACATATTTTTTATGATATTACACTTTAAAGAAAGATATTTTAAATGTTATTGATTTCACGTACAAGGAATGAATATTTAGAGAAAATATGTGCAAAATAAAGCAAAATGACAAAAATATCTATGTCGCCATAGCGTCAGGCACGACTAGAAGGTGGCGCTATGGCGCTCCAGGTTGGCGTCATAACGCCATTAACCGAAATTCTAGAAGGTGCATTGAATGTGACCAAAATTTGAAGGGGTGCTTGAAGCAAGCCTTGGTTATTTTTAGAGGTCTATTAAAAGGGACAATTGTTGAACAAAAACGAGGAGTTTTAGAGAGACTTTTTAGTGAATTGGGAGGATTTTTAGAGTTTACTTAGTGTGTAAGGGTGTGTGAGTCTTTGTTTGTGTAAGAAGAGTTTGGAGATTATTTGAAAGAGACTTCACAATTTCTTGGCGAGAAGACATGAGAAAGGTAACTTGTATTTGTGTTTGGGTTTTTATTGTTAAAACTTGACTTTCAATACAAATCATGTGTTTTTTTTATCTCCATGAATTCATATTAGTTTTATCTGTTTCTCCTTGCACATGGAAATTTATCATACAAGATGAGATTGGTTTCAATATTTTTTTTTTATTTTAAAAATTGCGGTGATATTTTCACTGGTTCTTAATTTACTTTGCAAACTGGTCATTTGTAATGTTAAAATCCATTGCAAAATATAATGACCTGTTAGGGCTATGATTTCACCAACTAGTGAGTACCCCATTTCACTTTGGGTAGAGCCAATGCAAACGTCTAAGGGGGGAGAAAATAGATAGGGAGATAAGTTTTGATGAGTGTAGAATTGATGTTTCTAGTGTCACAGACTAGATTTTATTATCAGTTCAGTCTTGAGTTTGGATCTAAGGGTCCCTAGTAGATCCTATAGAGAGTGCACGGTGGGTAATCTAGAAGTGAGAGACTAGAATTTACTCAGCACTAATACACAAGCTGGAATAACCTCTATGTTAGTCAATGTTCTTTGCTAGCACCGAGAGAGGGTAAAGGATGTGTATGCTCTTATTTGTCATAATACATCATTATATTTTTAATCATTGAAATCCTACATTGATTAATATCTCTTTGCAAAGGGAAATATCTTTTCATAACATTCAAACTCTTTTAAAACTCTATTAATCTTTCAAACTTTATTAATATGTTAAAACTTTATTCATACTTTCAGCTTAAATTTAGTTTTAAGCATTGCAAAAATTGACATTATTCTCCTATCATATTTATTTGAAATTTACATATAAGTTTTCTTTAGTTATTATTTAAAAGTTACAACTTTTCCCATGGGATTGATATTGGGATTTTTTAAGGAGAATCTTACATTACTTGAAACGATGCGTATACTTGCATAGTACTCCTAGTTTGAAGGCTTATTATCTATTTTCTAAATCATTTCATTTATTCACACCAGCCGCTAAATATAATTTGAGACAAGTTTTTGACAATCTATTGGAGCATAAATATCTACGTAATTGTAGGTCGCGTCAAGTTTTTGACGTCGTTGCCCGAGAAAGCGACGAAACTTTTTGATATATAATTTTATTTGAATTGTAGTTTTATTTTTAGGAGAATTAAAAATTAATTTTAGTACTTTTCATTTTTGAAAATTATAAAAACTATTAAAAAGTTTTTGAGAAACTAAAAACTAAAAAAAAAAAGAGAAAAACCGAAAATCCAAAATATTTTTTTAAGTACTTTAAGTTTTATTTTCTAAAATTGTTACTTTGTGTATGCATAGGTCGGGATCTAAAAGTTTAGTGCCTTACAATTTTGATTTAGAATGGACGATAAGAAATATTAGAAAACAAAGAGGACTTTGCAATTTTCAAGAAATGACAAATACATCTCAAAATAACATTGAAAATCAAGCTATTGAAAGTGAACATCATCATTTACATAGATCTTTAAGGAATTATGCAAATCCTATATCAGATGAAATTCAGTTAAGTATACAAACCTCTGCTGTAGCGACTAACTCAATTTAACTTAAACCTGCAATTATACAAATCATACAAAATAATCAGTTTGGGGGAACACCATTTGAGGATCAAAATTTGGTACAAAACAAATAGTTTGAGGCCATTTCAAGTTGTCTGGTTGGGTGGTCGGCTGGCAAGATGTTGTTGACTGTGTGGTCAGTCGTGTGGCCGGTTCAGGGTGACCTTCGTTCTCTTAATTCCTCTAGTTTAGATAGAGGGCTATTAAATAATGCCACTGATTATTGGTAAGAGTAATTAACTATAAATATCTAAAGGAAATCTTGATTAAATTAATGAAAAATGATATAAAACCATGGGACCAACATTATTAGATGAGATGCAAACCTGAGGGGAATTCATATGATCTATTTTGTTGCCCTTGTTATGTAAAATATAAATCATGGCTTCGATCTTTTTGGCACTAAATAGTTGAGAAGTGGCTCGCTGGAAGCTGTCAGTCGCCGAAATCAGAATCCCGTCGTCCACTTCGGAAAGCCATTTTANCTTTCCTAGTCGTTCTTCTAAACTATTCAAACTTTAAATTAGTTAATGTTCTTTATAGCATCTCTAGTAAGGTTAAAGAATAATATTTCTCCAACNGAGTATTATTGCTTCTATTTGGCACATTAAAATTTGCATACTTCCACAAAAAAAATCATATACTTATTACTGATTCATGATAAGGAGAAAGATATTTTCATATCAAGTGTTTTTCTTTTACATAAACTCAAGTTATCTTTAGAAGTTCTACTGTTTGTCAAAATATCAAAAATACTAAAAAGAATTGAATTTTACTTATAAAGAAAATATCTATAGTTTAAGTAATTATCTTTTTAAAAATTAGAAAGTTTGTGCTTATTGCAAATTTCCCTGTGGGTTTGATATTCAAGTCTTAATCAAAAAGTCCTATATTACTTGATAACAATACATATACTTGCATAGTATCCTAATATATATATATAAATTAAAAAGTTAAATTCTTTTTTTCTCCAGGATAGAATTTTTTATTCTGTTTTAAAGTAAGATATCATAAGTGAAAAAGATCATCAAAGTCATTGTAATACTGTTGCATATAGATAATCGGGATCAAGTTTTAGGCTCCGTTTCAGGTGAAGATTTCAAAAAGTAATTGAAAGCAAAATTTATATTCTTAGAAAGTCTTATTTAAACTTTTAAAAAAATTATTTTATTAATTTCTTATTATAGTATTTTATTTTGTGTGTGTTTTATAATATTTTATTGTATGTTAGTATATGTGTAGTTCTGGTTCTGAAGGACTAGTGCCCTACGATTCTAAATTAGAGATAACTGCTAAAAAAATTAGAAAAACCAAAAAAAATAAAATTTTTGAAAAATCTAAAAAAATTACATAAATGGCAAACCAAAATGATCAAAATGCTGACATTTATCAAGAATTTAGACCTTTAAGAGATTATGTCAACCCTATGGTAGATGAACTCCATTGTAGTATTCAAAAACCTGTTGTAGTAGCTAATTCATTTGAACTTAAACCTGCTATTATCCAAATTGTATCAAATAATTAGTTTGGGGGATCACCAACTAAGATCCAAATTTACATCTTGCCAATTTTTTAGAATTGTGCCCTACATTTAAATACGATGGTGTAGCAGATGATGTCATAAGACTTACGTTATTTCCTTTCTCACTGAGGGATAAGGCTAAGATGAGGTTGAATTTGTTATCACCTGGATCTATCAGAACTTAGGGTGATTTAGCACAAAAATTCCT
>JXCR01130823.1:0-23379 GCA_002079205.1 Phalaenopsis hybrid cultivar | reverse complement strand
AAAGCATCCTTACCCTTTACAATGAGTATATGGATTGTGAAGAAATTAAAATCATTTGAAAACATATATATGTATATATATATATAAATTATTTTGTCCTAAATTGGAGCAATCCTATTCTTTACCCTCTTCTGAGTGCATAAAGAACATTTATTAATCCAAGGTTTCGTCCCTAATTCAGTGGTTAGGCTGGGAGGATACCGGCTGCCACTCTAGAGGTCCTACTTCCCCCTCACCTGAGGGTTGATTCTCACATCAATTTTCAATCAGCNTCTTCTGAGTGCATAAAGAACATTTATTAATCCAAGGTTTCGTCCCTAATTCAGTGGTTAGGCTGGGAGGATGCCGGCTGCCACTCTAGAGGTCCTACTTCCCCCTCACCTGAGGGTTGATAATCTCACATCATTTTTCAATCAGTTGGACCAAATTGGGGATTTTAATTTGTCACCCTAAAATCTCTAATTTTGCATCCAAAAAAATATATTTCTCTATTTATTTACACTCAACTTCATGGATGACATCCTCTCACATGAAATCAAATGTGATTCACCCTATGTTCTAAAAAATCATAGCCTTTTCGGAGCATATGTTTCTCAACATATTTTAACAATTCNATTTGTCACCCTAAAATCTCTAATTTTGCATCCAAAAAAATATATTTCTCTATTTATTTACACTCAACTTCACGGATGACATCCTCTCACATGAAATCAAATGTGATTCACCCTATGTTGTAAAAATCATAGCCTTTTCGGAGCATATGTTTCTCAACATATTTTAACAATTTNAGAAAATTATTGGTTAATCTTAGGTTTAGTTCCTAAATCCATTGCTAGGCTAGGAGGATACGGGCTCCCACTTCCCTTCATTTGAAGACTAACTCTCGCTTTAGTTTTTAAGCACTAAGACCAAATTTGAGATTTTAGTCTATCACCTTAAAGATTCTCCAATTCTTCTGCCAACAAAGAATATTTTCATATTTATTTTCACTTAATTTCTTGAACAAATTTTGCCTTCATGAAATCAAATGTGATCCTTACTCTGTTGTAGAACGCATTCTCCATTTCCCGGGTTATATGTTTCATAATATACTTTAACAAATCAATTAAAAAAATTGAAAGGTAAATTAAGTTCAGAGTTGAAAATCATCAANACATAGATATTGCATCAGAATCATGAATACTAGCTACTCTTTCTTAATTTACCCTTTCAGAGGGCCATTGAACCTTATGAGTAGCCTACACTTCAATTAAAGAATATGCTTCATCTAATGGTTTTGACATCAGTGATCCACCAACAACAGCTTCAATTATCGATTTGAGAAATCCACCCAATCCATTATAAAAAGTTTGAATTGATAACCAATCTAGCAAAGCATGGTGTGGACACTTCCTATGGAGATCTTAAAATCTTTCCCAAACTTCTTAAATCGATTCCCCTTCAAACTGACAAAAGATGTAATATCATTTCTAAACTTAGCAGTTTTTTAAGGTGGGAAATATTTAGATAAGAATTTGTGTGATAAGTCTACCCAAGTTCTGATAGATCCAGGTGCTAACGAGTTTAACCACATCTTAGCTTAATCCCTTAGTGAAAAAGTAAAAAGTCTAAGTTTGACGACAACATTCGATACTCCATCATATTCAAAGCTAACAAGGTGTAAGTTAGGCTCTTCAGTTGGTGTTCCCCCAAACTGATTATTTTGTACCATTTGGATAATAGAAAGGTTAAGCTCAAATGAATTGGCAGGTACAACAAGATTTTGTATACTAAAATGAATTTCATCTACTGTAAGATTAACATAATCTCTTAAAGGTAACTGATGATACTGATTTTCTTTTCCAGCATTACTCAAATTGCAAGCCATTTTTCTAATATGATCTATCGCTTTTTGTTGTTTTCAAATTTTTTCTAATAGTTCTTTCTAACTCAGACCCGTAAGGAACTAAATCTTGAAATCTTACACTATACATGAACAAACATAAGAAGTAATTAAAATAAACAAACACACTAAAATATAAAAATATTCAAACTAAACTACAAACACTCTTTTTTTTATTTTTAGTTCAAAATAAAATCATTCAAATTAAAAAATAACTTACTACTACTTTCTGTTACTTCCCTTACAACAGCGCCAAAAACTTGATGCGGGTGGATTTAGTGTATTAATTTTGTAAATATTACAAAATACACACTGTGAATACAATAGAAAATATGCAAATTAATCCAGACAAAAATAACTTAGTTAAAATAGGATCATCCCTTAAAAATATTTAAATTTTCAAATCTCCTAAAAATAATGCAAGTTTACGTATTTGTCAAGTAATAAAAGGCTCTAATGGAGTCCTAGATATCGATCTGACATGGAACTTCGAAATTCCTATAAGAAAATTCTTAAGATTATCATGTAAACTACAATTTTAACTAGAAAAGTGAAGTGTTAAATTCAAATATAAAGTAATAGAGTGAATGCTAAAAAAATGCAGTAAAAAGATAAGCTTAATTAAACTAATTGCTAAACTTTATAAAGTAAAATTTACGAAAACTAAACAATGTTTTTGTGATTAAGAGTTGAAATTTAAGAAAGCATCCTTACCCTTTACAATGAGTATATGGATTGTGAAGAAATTAAAATCATTTGAAAACATATATATGTATATATATATATAAATTATTTTGTCCTAAATTGGAGCAATCCTATTCTTTACCCTCTTCTGAGTGCATAAAGAACATTTATTAATCCAAGGTTTCGTCCCTAATTCAGTGGTTAGGCTGGGAGGATACCGGCTGCCACTTTAGAGGTCCTACTTCCCCCTCACCTGAGGGTTGATTCTCACATCAATTTTCAATCAGCTGGACCAAATTGGGGATTTTAATTTGTCACCCTAAAATCTCTAATTTTGCATCCAAAAAAATATATTTCTCTATTTATTTACACTCAACTTCACGGATGACATCCTCTCACATGAAATCAAATGTGATTCACCCTATGTTGTAAAAATCATAGCCTTTTCGGAGCATATGTTTCTCAACATATTTTAACAATTTAATTGGCTAGATCAAAAATTAAATGAAGATCAAAGTTCAAATCATAAAAAATTATTCTCATTTAAAACTGTATAAAACAAAATCAATTCATTACAAAATCATATCTCAAATTAGGGAGAAGGATAAAGAAGAAAACTCAGAATTCATGAGAAGGATATGATAAAACATGGATTTCCTATATAAAAACAAGTTTACAATACATACAAAATAAGAGACACAACTTATCTCATAATCCTTCCCATGAAAATCCATATAAGTTATCTTCAAGCTTTCCTCTTTTTAAAAGCACTCTCAATTTTCTCTTAGAAGTGTAATGAAGAAGAAATCTCTCACCTTCCCTCTCCTCTTACAATTCTTGATGAAAATCTACATGCCCTTGACTTTCTCTCTCTCTCTCCAAGTCTCTTGTTTCCCCTTACATGCCACACTCACAATCTCCAAAACCTGTCTTTTATGAAAGGCTGCCTCCCTCCAAAAAGAATTCAAAATTCCCTCTAAAATTTTATCCAAAAGTCAACCCTTTTGAATTAAAAAAACATGATCCAAGAGACATAACCCCCCATAAAAAAACCTTTCAAAGCATCTATATACATTGAATCACTCCAAGGGGTGTTTAGAACAATTGTCCCTTTCAAAATTTGGGCAAAATTGTCCTCAAACCGCCTTAATCTGTAAAACGTTGTCTTTTGTTTATCTGGCACCGATTCTAGGATATCAGGTGTCAACTTGGTTAAGACCACACTGTTCTGGGTTTTGGCGCATCAGGCGCTAACTCTGGGGTATTTGGCACCAGTTTTCTGTGAAATGGTACTTCTAGTGCCAATTTAGCGCATTAGGCGCCAGAATTCTTTAAATTTGCTGTTTTGGCTCCAAATTTCATATTTTTTTGCTACTTTTGCTCCAAATGCATAAAATTGATATACTTGTAATAAAAACATGAAAATACCCTTCTTTAAAGTTCAATATCACCAAAATTAAGCATAAAGATGTATACTTAAAATAATATATTATTTTGGGGTATCATATTGCAACTACTTATCATCCCTATACTAGTGCTCTAACAAAAGTATCTAATCATGAAATAAAAAAAATTTTGGGAAAAACTGTGAATTCTAACAAAATGGATTGGTCTTCTAGATTAGACTGCATTACGGGCTTACAGGACAGCTTATAAGACACCTATAGGAATGTCCCCTTATACATTACTTTTTGGAAAGACTTGTTGCTTACCAGTTGAATTGATGCATAAAGCTTATTGGACTAATAAAGAGTTCAATTTCAAATTAAAAGATGATGGTGAAAAAAAATGATTACAATTGAATGATCTTGAAGAAATTAAGAATGAATCTTAAAAAATGCTAGAATATATCAGGACAAAATGAAAGAATGACATGATAGAAGGATAATAAAAAAGAAATTTGAGCCTAGACATGAAGTTTTTTTATACAATACAAGATTTAAATTATTTCCTAGAAAACTAAAGTCTAGGTATATAGGGCTATTCACAATTGTAAAATTTTATTCATATAGAGTTGGTAATATTGAAGATACCAAGACAGGAATGATATTTAAAGTGAAAGGGCACCAGCTAAAAAAAATTTTGATGGTCAAAGGCTAGTTTTTAAAGAGGTTTTAATGTTAGGTCACCAAGAGTAAAGATTGGGAATATTGGGTTGACGACATTGAACCGAATGCTTTGTGGGAGGCAACCCAAATTTATCATTGTTTATCTTGCTCATCTATTTTTGTTTAGAGTGCTATATATATGTATTCGTAATTTTATGGATTCTCTGTACTTGAGAAATTTCAAATTGAGAAAATATCTAAAAACAACTTTATTTACCCAATTTTATGGAAGATTTGAGAATTAATTAAATTTAAAACAAGAAGGTGCGAACTTTGGAACTGGCACATAAGGTGTCAGATTGGCACCTATGACATCATTTTCCAGGGAACTGGCACCTGAAGCGCCGCGGCGACCGAAATGACTTAAGATGCTTCAAAAAGTAGTTTTTGGTGGATTTTAGTGTGTTTCCTTCCTATTATCTCCCAAAAACTAATTCTTAAACCTATTTTATAAGGGAAAATGAAGGAAGAGTCAAAATTTTTCAAATCCAATGGCTTCCTTCTCTAAAGATTCCACTAGATATGGAAATTTAAACTGGAGGAAGTTTGTTAGTTATGTTTTTCAAAAATTATATGATTAAGCTCTTTTGAAGAAGAGCCTAATCAAAGAAAGAGAATTTGTGAATCAAGGATTCAACACACTGAATACTCAAGTGGAGAAGATTTTGGCATAGAGATGATGGGAAGTGCTTTGTTATACCACTGTCACCATAGTTGTCCTTGTGGTGAAATATTTTTGCACCAATCTTCATGGAAACAACCAAGGAGTTGTCTACATTTGAGGCACGTGCGTACAATTCACTCCTTCAAGAATAAACAATATGTTTATGATTGAAAGTGTCCCTATTTGCCACTATGCAAATTAGGAGACCAAAGATAATTGGAACGTAAGTTTTTCATCATCATTATTGAATCTTACATCAAAGGTGTGGCATTTCTTTATTGCATCAAGACTACTTCCTAACATGAAAATTAATAAGGTGACTAAGGAGAGTGTTATTTTGAATTACTGTATTCAAACTGGAAAACATATTGATGTGGGTGNTCTAAAAACAACTTTATTTACCCAATTTTATGGAAGATTTGAGAATTAATTAAATTTAAAACAAGAAGGTGCGAACTTTGGAACTGGCACATAAGGTGTCAGATTGGCACCTATGACATCATTTTCCAGGGAACTGGCACCTGAAGCGCCGCGGCGACCGAAATGACTTAAGATGCTTCAAAAAGTAGTTTTTGGTGGATTTTAGTGTGTTTCCTTCCTATTATCTCCCAAAAACTAATTCTTAAACCTATTTTATAAGGGAAAATGAAGGAAGAGTCAAAATTTTTCAAATCCAATGGCTTCCTTCTCTAAAGATTCCACTAGATATGGAAATTTAAACTGGAGGAAGTTTGTTAGTTATGTTTTTCAAAAATTATATGATTAAGCTCTTTTGAAGAAGAGCCTAATCAAAGAAAGAGAATTTGTGAATCAAGGATTCAACACACTGAATACTCAAGTGGAGAAGATTTTTACATAGAGATGATGGGAAGTGCTTTGTTATACCACTGTCACCATAGTTGTCCTTGTGGTGAAATATTTTTGCACCAATCTTCATGGAAACAACCAAGGAGTTGTCTACATTTGAGGCACGTGCGTACAATTCACTCCTTCAAGAATAAACAATATGTTTATGATTGAATGTGTCCCTATTTGCCACTATGCAAATTAGGAGACCAAAGATAATTGGAACGTAAGTTTTTCATCATCATTATTGAATCTTACATCAAAGGTGTGGCATTTCTTTAATGCATCAAGACTACTTCCTAACATGAAAATTAATAAGGTGACTAAGGAGAGTGTTATTTTGAATTACTGTATTCAAACTGGAAAACATATTGATGTGGGTACAATAATTGTGAAATTTGTTCTTGGTTGATCATCAATGGATCTACTATTGGACTAGGACATCCATCTACTATCTTCCTAATATGCAATCAATTGCAAGTGTCTTATTAAAGTTGGGAAAAAGTGTTTCTTCCTTGGAAGCCTATGGACCCTGATGTTTATTGCAACTGCATAGGAATGGGGGACGAGAATGATATGAATATACTGATGGATAAATCATCCCATAATTCCTCAACTATTTAGCCTTACTTCAGTATGAATTCAGAAAAGGATAAAAAAGATAGAGAATGAGTCACAAAACCTTATGCATTCAATTGGGAATGTATCTGAAATGTTGGATCATCTGGATTGGAGGATGAAGGAACATATTGAACACACTGGACATATTGAAGATGGTTTGGTGCCTATGTTCAAGAAACATGTATGGATCAAGGAAGATTCGATGGACAAATTTCATTATGGACCTTTTTACAACATGCACGTGTACTACCAATCCATGGGAGACATCCAAGAGGGCAAGAGCAAAGAAGATGCTTGAACTTACTTTATGAACGAAATGTGGATTTAGTATTGCTTACTTGTAATACTGTGTTATGTTGGATTGCATTTACTTTCATTATTGGACTTTATCTGTGTCATTTATTGAGTATTTTGAAACTTAGTTTTTAGTGTATGATGTTGGGTTGCTTTGAACACGAAATTAGATTTATTGGCTTGAAAACTGTCAGTTTGTAATAGTACCAATTTTATATATAAATATGATTTTTATTTTGTTTGTGAAATTTTAGTGTTATAAAATAGTTTAATTATGAGTATAATTGTTTAATTAAGTTAGTTAGAGGTTGATGAAATGCGGTACGTAGAAGATTTCCACAGAAAAATGAAATCTGAAAAATTTTGGTGTTGGCGCCTGAGGCGCCAAATTCCCAAAAATGCCAGGTTGGGTAAATAACCGTGAAATAGCCCAATAAAACACAATTTTTAATGCTTGAGTCATCTCTTACCTCTAAACCTCAACTTAGGGCTTGACATTGGGTGAGCTTGATAAGATTTCAAGGACTAAAGATCTTAGATTTCTTCTTCTCTTGGTAAGAGCATCACTTTAACTTAGAATTTTTTTATTTTTGCCATGAATTTATCCTACATTCTAGGAAATCCAGAATTTGGGAATTTGTTGAAGAAGTAAAAAAAAAACCCATGGTGAAACATTTCTTACCAAATAACCTTACTTCTGCAGTTATATTTTTAACTTCGTAATTTATTTGAATTTTCTTAGAAATTCCTATGGCAACATGTGTGAAAAGAGGAAAGCCTAGGGGAGATTTTGATGCAAGGAGATTTGTCAACTATAAGGAACAACATGACTATAATAAAAAAATGGGCTCGAGGAAATTGATTTAAGAGCAAGCATTTTCTAACCCAGGTGGCCAGATCGAGAGGTTGATCATCGCTAAAAATTGGGAGATATTCTGCTACTTCACTGCAGTAGCTATTGTTTCAATAATCTGAGAGTTCTATGCAAACTTGTGATTTACTACAAATGATCATATCTTCATGAGATGTAAGCAAGTTAAATTTTATTGAAGAAGGATCAATGCATTTCATGGATTGAGAATGAATTCCATTGTAAATATGCTGCATTCGTGATGACCGACTCATCACTTGATGAAGTAATTGCCTTTCTGACTGATGAAAGGGGATAATGAAAAATTAGAAACAATAAGAAAGTGAATTTCTCCACTTCCATGATGAATTTTCAATCAAATGTATGAAATTACTTCATCTCTGCAATGTTGCTTCCAACGAATCATCTGAGCGAAGTAACCATGGGAAGAGCTGCACTAAACTTCAACATTCAACAAATGAAGGCAGTAGATTATAATGCTCTAATGGTACATAATGCTTAGAGTATAGCCAGGAGTGTTACAACTAGTGGTTTAGGATACCCTACCCTCATTTTCACTTTATGTGAAAAATTAAGAGTAGAGTTTGATAGAAATCAACCAATGAAAAGTAAATTTTGAAAATGTACTTTGATAATTAAATTAGATAAAGACAAAAAGAAAAGAAAATAATAAATTAGTTGAATTTGTATCTCTTGATTTCGTGGTTTCATACTCTTTATTTGCACAGCACAACTATCTTGGTCTGTACCAATTTCCTCACAATCCACGTGGAGTTTCACACTCTACACAAAATCTTACAAATTTTCCTCTCCAATGTCAATCTTCACATGCACATATCTATGAGATTAACACCACAAATTCTGTACATTATTTTCTTATTATTCTCGGGATTGGTACCAAGACTCTAATTTTCCCGCTACCTCTTGGGTTAGATGCGAGTGATGGAGCTTTCCTTACCAACGTAGTCAAATGTTTCCGATCAACTCTTAAGTTGGATGTGATGCATTGAGCTTTCCTTCTCAATCAAGTCTTTCTGCCACCTCTTAGGTTGGATGCGGTTCATCGAGCTTTCCTCCCTAATATGACACAAATCTTCAAGATAGGTTTAAGAGCACTTTAAGTGGAGTAAGGTGTCCTATTCTCATTTATCGAGATCAGTTTAAGACCACCTTAAATGGAGTAAAGCATCTGATTCTCTAACAAAATCTTTGAGATAGGTTTATGACCGCCTTAGATGAAGTAAGACATCTAATTCTCAACTTAAATCATTGAGATAGGTTTAAGACCACCCTAAATTTAGTAAGGCATCCTATTCTCAAATCTTCTGAAACTGGTCTAAGACCACCTTAAATGGAGTAGGGAATCTGATTCTCTACACGAATCTTCGAGATAGGTTTAAGACCACCTTAGATGGAGTAAGGCATCCAATTATCAACTCAAATGTTTGAGATAGGTTTCAGTCCACTTTAAATGGTGTAAGGTATCCTATTCTCAAATCTTCTGAAATTGGTTCAAGACCACCTTAAATGGAGTAAGACATCCGATTCACTACCCAAATCCTTGAGATATGTTTAAGACCACCTTAAATGTAGTAAGACATCCTATTCTAACCCTTTGAGATCAATTTAGAACAACCTTAAGTTGAGTAAGGNCTCTTGATTTCGTGGTTTCATACTCTTTATTTGCACAGCACAACTATCTTGGTCTGTACCAATTTCCTCACATTCCACGTGGAGTTTCACACTCTACACAAAATCTTACAAATTTTCCTCACCAATGTCAATCTTCACATGCACATATCTATGAGATTAACACCACAAATTCTGTGCATTATTTTCTTATTTTTCTCGGGATTGGTACCAAGACTCTAATTTTCCCGCTACCTCTTGGGTTAGATGCGAGTGATGGAGCTTTCCTTACCAACGTAGTCAAATGTTTCCGATCAACTCTTAAGTTGGATGTGATGCATTGAGCTTTCCTTCTCAATCAAGTCTTTCTGCCACCTCTTAGGTTGGATGCGGTTCATCGAGCTTTCCTCCCTAATATGACACAAATCTTCAAGATAGGTTTAAGAGCACTTTAAGTGGAGTAAGGCGTCCTATTCTCATATATCGAGATCAATTTAAGACCACCTTAAATGGAGTAAAGCATCTGATTCTCTAACCAAATCTTTGAGATAGGTTTATGACCGCCTTAGATGAAGTAAGACATCTAATTCTCAACTTAAATCATTGAGATAGGTTTAAGACCACCCTAAATTGAGTAAGGCATCCTATTCTCAAATCTTCTGAAATTGGTCTAAGACCACCTTAAATGGAGTAGGGAATCTGATTCTCTACACGAATCTTGGAGATATGTTTAAGACCACCTTAGATGGAGTAAGGCATCCAATTATCAACTCAAATGTTTGAGATAGGTTTCAGTCCACTTTAAATGGTGTAAGGTATCCTATTCTCAAATCTTCTGAAATTGGTTCAAGACCACCTTAAATGGAGTAAGANACCTAATTTTGACCCCTTACCCATTTGGGAGACTCATGTAAATGGTCCCCTTGACCCACAAGCCCTAAGCTAGGGTTCTAGCTAAGACCAGTGGATGGAGGACCCATAGTAGAGGATTCCATTTATTCATGGCTCAAGTAGGGTGATTGAAAGCCCAAGTACACCAAAATACCAATTTTAGCCATTTGCCCCCAAATCTACCCACTTTACCAAACAACCCTTGAAACTCCAAAATTAGNACCTAATTTTGACCCCTTACCCATTTGGGAGACTCATGTAAATGGTCCCCTTGACCCACAAGCCCTAAGCTAAGGTTCTAGCTAAGACCAGTAGATGGAGGACCCATAGTAGAGGATTCCATTTATTCATGGCTCAAGTAGGGTGATTGACACCCCAATTTCACCAAAATACCAATTTTAGCCATTTGCCCCCAAATCTACCCACTTTACCAAACAACCCTTGTAACTCCAAAATTACCCAAAATACCCAAATTTCTCTAAGAATCATGTCAAACCTTTTTAAACTATCCAAATTGCCCAAAACTACCCAAAGTTTCTAAAATTACCATAATACCCCCCTCATTTGACCAAAATTACCNCCAAAATTAGCCAAAATACCCAAATTTCTCTAAGAATCATGTCAAACCTTTTTAAACTATCCAAATTGCCCAAAACTACCCAAAGTTTCTAAAATTACCATAATACCCCCCTCATTTGACCAAAATTACCAAAAAAACCCTTGGTGACCTAAATTATCCCAAAACCTTTAAAATCATCACAAATGCCGCCAAAATTAAATTAAAACATTTCATTTAGATCAATTTGATCAATTTGAGCAATTTTGACCAAAAGCCCCAAAGTGCCTTTAAAGGCCCAATTACACCAATTCACACCCAATGTCGACTAATTTGACCGCAATTTCCATCAATTTCAATTCTAAACTTTAATTAATCATTTAAAAGCTTGATTTAAACCNGGCCCAATTACACCAATTCACACCCAATGTCGACTAATTTGACCGCAATTTCCATCAATTTCAATTCTAAACCCTAATTAATCATTTAAAAGCTTGATTTAAACCAAATCCAAGTTTAATTAACCCACATGGAACCCAATTTCAACACAAATCAAAAAGCTTCAATTTGACCCAAAATTAAAATCTCACTCAACCCAACTTTGAGTCATAAACCCTTAAAAACAATTTCAAATATCAAATTAAACCTTATATTGGCCTTGGTCAAGCCTTAATTTCACTCAGGATCAAATTGGACCAAAACCCCCAATTTTACCCCAAATTTACCATGCCCCCAAAGTCAACCCCATAACCTAAAAATTTCCACTCAATTTCTATCCAAAACACTTAATGACAATACTTAAGACCAATTTGAACCATCAATTGGGCTCTAGTCAAAATCTAGCACAACTCAATCCCAAGTGTAACCAAACAGCTCCAACATTGACCATGTGTCCAAATTCCTTGAAATTGAACGTCCAAATAAATCCAAAATCACTCCAAATCTTTTCTAAACTCTTTGTGACAATCATCTACACCAATTTGATCAATCAATTGTATCTAATGTCATGGCTAGCCCAACCCAAACCTACATTCAATCCAGTTCGACCCAAATTGAACCCATGCACCAAAATTAACCAAGACATGCCAAATTGAACAAACCAAGGCCATTAGAGCCCCCTTTTGGACCTNTACACCAATTTGATCAATCAATTGTATCTAATGTCATGGCTAGCCCAACCCAAACCTACATTCAATCCAGTTTGACCCAAATTGAACCCATGCACCAAAATTGACCAAGACATGCCAAATTGAACAAACCAAGGCCATTAGAGCCCCCTTTTGGACCCTAGTGACCAGGCTAGACCCACCTCACCCACTTTATTTAGGCTTTGGACCAATGGTACCTTAATTTAGAGAATTTCACCCCATTTATGGCCTACTCAAAGTATCCTTGCCATCATGCCTTGCTATTAGAAGTTAACCATCATTAAGAAGCCCTGACCTCCCTTAGCCCAGAAGTGACTGAACTGTGGCCAGCCACCGAAAACAACTAGCCCAAGGGAGCTCCAAATGGACAAAACCAAAATTTAAACGTCTCTGAGTTGGCTAAGTCCCATTAGCCATTAGAGGCTTTCTTCCCTCCACCTCAGCAAGCTTTAGAACCCAATTCCNCAGCCACCGAAAACAACTAGCCCAAGGGAGCTCCAAATGGACAAAACCAAAATTTAAACGTCTCTGAGTTGGATAAGTCCCATTAGCCATTAGAGGCTTTCTTTCCTCCACCTCAGAAAGCTTTAGAACCCAATTCTCAGTCCTGAGCTCCACCATGCAGTCATGGCAATAAATGAAGCTCTCCACGACCAAAGGGTAGAGAGATTGAAACCTTGGGGAAACTCTGCCAAAATATGACCAGAGCCTCTCCAAACCTTCCTAAGTTCAACCCCTTTGCTCTCAGCCACTCAGAGTCACTCCATAGAGCCAATTTCTTCACTAAAATTTGTCCCAAAACCAAGATAGATTTCTCCAAACCTCAGTGTGCACACACCCTTCACTGAGTAAAAGAAGCTGATACGCCACAAAAGCCCCATCACAGAGAGCCTCTAGCATAGCCCTATATCAACACTTGAAATCCACTTTGATCNGCCACTCAGAGTCACTCCATAGAGCCAATTTCTTCACTAAAATTTGTCCCAAAACCAAGATAGATTTCTCCAGACCTCACTGTGCACACACCCTTCACTGAGTAAAAGAAGCTGATACCCCACAAAAGCCCCATCACAGAGAGCCTCTAGCATAGCCCTATATCAACACCTGAAATCCACTTTGATAGAAATCATATCTAGAAAATTCACCACAACCCAAGACTTCAATTAGAGGTTTTTTAGACTCATCTGAAGCTACTACAACCATATGATTGAGGCCTCTCCTCCCAGAAAAAGGTATTGAGCCTTAACTATAAATCAAGCTTCATTTAATTCTCTGTACGTATTTACTGTATTTCATGCTTGATCAACCATATAGATTGGTGTTTCTTGTATAGATGAAGCTGTAAGAATAAATACAAAGTGATTTAGTTAAGTCTAGCTCGAGATCTTAAGGCTTTAGTTTGAACGGCTTACAGGTTCGGTCATTTGGGGACGATGAACGGATGTCATCCGATCATGCATTTATTCAATGGACAGTCATGATGGAGCTGAATGAGCGNTAAATACAAAGTGATTTAGTTAAGTCTAGCTCGAGATCTTAAGGCTTTAGTTTGAACGGCTTACAGGTTCGGACGATGAACGGATGTCATCCAATCATGCATTTATTCAATGGACAGTCATGATGGAGCTGGATGAGCAGATGGAACAAAAGGCGGGCTGAGAAGCTGGCTATGTGGCTTGCGGTGTCAAATAGCAGAGCGCCGCGTCAAGATTTTGGATCTTCCTATGATTGCGTGGAGGCTATCACTTAAAAATCATAAAAATAAATTAAAAATACCCTCTTACCCAGTGAACAGAGAAGAATAATGTGGACCAAAAATAAAATTATTTTCTTACTCCTTGATTTTTAATAATTAAATTCTTTATGGTATTTCAATTCATTATGGCTAAGAATTGCTCACCATAACTTGAAATTTTGAGAGTATATTCTGCATGGCAGTGGCTATGTTCTATAATTTTTCTAAGGTCAGAGCTCATCTATGTGCTTCTAACCCAAATTTTAAACTAAGATGAATATTTTGGCTTAAATTAATTATATAAATTAAAATACCACTTGAAAATTATGGGATAAATTTTAGTAGGTTTCTAGTGGTCAGAGAAGCTTAAGAAAAATTTCATGATGGATTGAATAATTTTTTATATTTTTGTAATTAATTAATTTTATATATCTTGTATTAATTTATGTAAATTAAATCTTAATAAAAAATTGACAAAATTAATTCCACATTGTGTGTAAAAATCATGTTAATCCACTACAAAAATTTGAAAATTATATGATTAAGTTTAAGTACTAAAGTTGATTTTTCAAGAAACATTGTATTTTTGCACAAAACTAATCATATTTAGGAAAATTATGAAAAGTAATTTTCTGAGTTCCTTGTGATTAGGACCACTTAGGAAAAAATAAAAGTTATTTTTGATAAAATACTTGATTTTTGAGCTTGTTTTAAATTAAAAACAATTAAAAATTATTAAAAATTCTAAGAGAATAAAAATACTTCAAAATGTTCCTAATGGTTCCCTGATCACTTAGGACTTATTAAAATATTTTTCTTAATTTTTCTAAGTTAAAAATAAATTTCCAAAGGCTTAAAAATGAATTTTCCTTAATTTTTCTCATTAAAAATATAAAATTTATTACTCTGGGTTCGTTGGACTAAGAGAGGTTTAATAAAAAATAAAAAATAATTTTTGTAAATAAAATGTATTTTTCATTCAAAGTAATTCATAAAAATAAATAAATAATTATAAATTTAAATTAAAAATTTGATTCAAAAAATCATGAAATTTTGTCAAAGTGTCTCTTTGACCAAAGAGAACCTCTAAATACTTTTTCCATAAGCAAAAAAAAACTTTACTTTGATTATTTAAATAAGTTAATTTTGAAAAATCTTATATAAAAAAATTATTTAAATAAAAATTTGGAAATCACATTTTCTCTTCCGATGTTTCAATTGCTCAATGGATAAGGTACTCTAAAATCTTTTAATTTGGTACCTTTCCCTTTAAATGTTTAAAATGTCAAAGTTCATCGAGTAATGGGGTACTTTTAATTAGACCCAGGATGATTAATAGAACAATAAGTTAAGTTTAAAATGAGCTGAAATGTATCAGGAGATTAAAGCAGNGGTTCGTTGGACTAAGAGAGGTTTAATAAAAAATAAAAAATAATTTTTGTAAATAAAATGTATTTTTCATTCGAAGTAATTCATAAAAATAAATAAATAATTATAAATTTAAATTAAAAATTTGATTAAAAAAATCATGAAATTTTGTCAAAGTGTCTCTTTGACCAAAGAAAACCTCTAAATACTTTTCCCATAAGCAAAAAAAACTTTACTTTGATTATTTAAATAAGTTAATTTTGAAAAATCTTATTTTATAATATAAAAAAATTATTTAAACAAAAATTTGAAAATCACATTTTCTCTTCCGATGTTTCAATTGCTCAATGGATAAGGTACTCTAAAATCTTTTAATTTGGTACCTTTCCCTTTAAATGTTTAAAATGTCAAAGTTCATCGAGTAATGGGGTACTTTTAATTAGACCCAGGATGATTAATAGAACAATAAGTTAAGTTTAAAATGAGCTGAAATGTATCAGGAGATTAAAGCAGTTCAGGGGCATTCCTTGAACACTTTGGCATCTCTTGGATATTTTGAAGGACAAATTGAACTTGTTATATTTTGTTCTAAAATCAACCATTAAAATATTTCAGGACTCAATAAGTCATAGTTTGGAGTCTGTTAGATACATCTTCATCTAGTCTTGCAATTTTTTAAAATTTATGCAAAATTATATACATGTTGCAAAAGCTAATCTTTCAGCGGGAATGCTGAGCAGATGACNTGAAGGACAAATTGAACTTGTTATATTTTGTTCTAAAATCAACCATTAAAATATTTCAGGACTCAATAAGTCGTAGTTTGGAGTCTGTTAGATACATCTTCATCTAGTCTTGTAATTTTTTTAAATTTCTGCAAAATTATATACATGTTGCAAAAGCTAATCTTTCAGCGGGAATGCTGAGCAGATGATAAGTACACTTTTGTAGTGTTATTTAATTTCTGTCATTTTACTTTCGAAAAAAAAATTGTAACTGCTTAGGTGTGTACCTTACTTCACTTGAAAAATTAAAATAACCTTTTCAAATATTAATCAACGTTTTCAAATCCTAAACAGATTGTTTCAAATGTGACGATAAATCCTTTGAAATTTCATTAAACANTTAGGTGTGTACCTTACTTCACTTGAAAAATTAAAATAACCTTTTCAAATATTAATCAACGTTTTCAAATCCAAAACAGATTGTTTCAAATGTGACGATAAATCCTTTGAAATTTCATTAAACTTTAAACGTCCTTTTAAATTTATGGGAGTCCCTCGGAAGTGGTAACCCACGGTTCCTAATGAGATCTCTCTGATTTAAATGGGTTTNATATATAAAAGAATGTTCATACAACACTAAATAAACAAACAAACTTATCTGGAACTCTTTCTCAAAGCAAATCCTTTGTAGCCTTTCCTTAAAAATGCAAGAAGAAGAACTCAATCACTTTTCTCCTTCTCCAACACTCTTACAGAAAGTTTCACACTGAATCTCAGCACAAAAACTCTAAACTATGAAAGCAAAATTACTAATTGACTCCAATATGTGATAGATTGAAGAAGGATTATGGAAATGTAGCGTGGTGGAATGTTGTAGAGCAAAAAATGAATGTAGAGGAGCCCATTTTTTGATGAAATTTGGCCCGAAATAAAGGCCAAGGTCGTTTTTCCAAGAGGTGCCTCCAAAAACTCTTANTCCAATATGTGATAGATTGAAGAAGGATTATGGAAATGTAGCGTGGTGGAATGTTGTAGAGCAAAAAATGAACGTAGAGGAGCCCATTTTTTGATGAAATTTGGCCCCAAATAAAGGCCTAGGTCGTTTCTCCAAGAGGTGCCTCAAAAAACTCTTCAAAAATCATCCAAATACCTCGAAACTTCTAGAAACGGGGTCTGAACCGCCTTTGGCGTCGGTACTAGTCAGGCGTCGTTCGCGCTAAGTAAAAATCCTCTAGCTTTCGGTTGTTCTACGCCGTCGGCGCTGACCTTGGCGTTACGNCCAAATACCTCGAAACTTCTAGAAACGGGGTCTGAACCGCCTTTGGCGTCGGTACTAGTCAGGCGTCGTTCGTGCTAAGTAAAAATCCTCTAGCTTTCGGTTGTTCTACGCCGTTGGCGCTGACCTTGGCGTTACAGACGCAGAGTATTTCCTCAAAAACGTCATTTTGACTCCAAATTTCACCCTTTTTGTTTCCTTTTTTGCTTTAAGCCCTAAAAATCAACAACTTGCAAGAAAACATCAAAATAACTTCCATTAAAGTGCATTATTACCAAAAAAAGGTATAAAATATGGGTCTAAAAATGCATATATTTTCAAAGTATTAAAATCCCCCAAATGTACATGTTACTTGTCCTCAAGTAACTTCTCTACTACATAAAAATATGGCTTATGGTAAAGATTTTATATTTTAGAATTCCATATTTTAGTTATCTAAATATAATAGTTTAACTTAAGAAAAATTCAAAACAACTCTAGTTAATACTAAAGGTGTAAGGATATTCAGTAATTAGGTCTAAGGTTTATAATCCTCTATTCTTTTCAAGAAAAATTAAAATTTGTTATATTAAAGTCATATAAGAAATTCATATGAAAAAGAACTTCATAAAACTTTATTAATAATTAAGTTAAANATTAAAGTCATAT
Source organism: Phalaenopsis hybrid cultivar (assembly GCA_002079205.1). Lineage (NCBI taxonomy): Eukaryota > Viridiplantae > Streptophyta > Magnoliopsida > Asparagales > Orchidaceae > Phalaenopsis > Phalaenopsis hybrid cultivar. The sequence goes on along the minus strand of JXCR01130823.1, from coordinate 5,433 downwards.
AAGAAATTCATATGAAAAAGAACTTCATAAAACTTTATTAATAATTAAGTTAAAATTCAGATCAAAAGATTAGAAAAATGTGTCCAAGTCCTTTTCCTTAAGTTGATTCAAGTGAAGCCAGTTTTTAATTAGGCATCTCCTCAAGCTTCTCCCCACATCTTTTCTTTTTCTTTTCTTCTTTTTTCTTTTCTTTTTTTTTCTTTTTTTTCTTTTCTTTTTATTTTCTTTTCTTTTTCTTTTCTTTTTATTTTCTACATGTGAGGATTACTATATCTGGATAGCCTTTAGTGATTTTGAGCTTCACAATCCTCTTCTTAAAGTTAAAAACTTTTTACATTTCTTCCCTTAACAAATTTATATTAACTTAAAGATTTTATAAAGTTTAATTCTTTTCTTTATACATGAATCTTTTAAGATTTTTAATACTTCTAAAATACAAATTTTCTTACTTAAAATAGAAAAACATAGTTTTATTCTCGTTTCCCAAATATCTTATCCCCGAGAATTAACCTTTGNCTTCACAATCCTCTTCTTAAAGTTAAAAACTTTTTACATTTCTTCCCTTAACAAATTTATATTAACTTAAAGGTTTTATAAAGTTTAATTCTTTTCTTTATACATGAATCTCTTAAGATTTTTAATACTTCTAAAATACAAATTTTCTTACTTAAAATAGAAAAACATAGTTTTATTCTCGTTTCCCAAATATCTTATCCCCGAGAATTAACCTTTATTATTGAAAATTTTTACTTAAATTTACTATATATTTAGAAACATAAACATAGTTATCTCAAGTTAACCTCTAATACAAAAGGTCATAATAAATTCAAAATTTTGAAAATATAGTTAAGTGAGGACAAATAAAATAAAGTTTTTTCTCTTTTTCTAAAAATGATTTTTCTTCTCCCCCCCAAACTTACATTTTTAAAAGATTTTTACATGAAGTGNTCTAAAAATGATTTTTCTTCTCCCCCCCAAACTTACATTTTTAAAAGATTTTTACATGAAGTGCTTTAAAAATGAAGGGTGAAAGAAAGCATTAAATACATAAAAAAAAAATCATACCTGTTGGAGATTCTAATTTTTGAACTTAAATTTTGAAATATTGCAGGTGCTAATATGAAAACTAAAAGGCTAAAAATATTAAATTGCACATAATACATATAAAATTTGCTGAGAAAGAGCTAATCACAATACATAACACAGTGTTGAAAATAACAACAAAACTAAACTAAAATCTAAAAATGAAAATAGTTTTCCACATTACTGTTTCACATTACATAACAAACAAAGTCTTCAATAAGATCACAATACAAACAATACAATCACACAGTACAAACACAAACAAACAAACAAAAAGATCACCACTCATTATCTTCTTCATCATCAACATTTAACTTTTGCTGCTGATAAGGAATATGAGTAGGGTGAATAGGGAACTGAATTGTATGGTCACCCCTTTGGTATCTTACTAAAGCATCATCATAAGCAACATCATACTTAAATTTCTACCAAATCAGATCATCAGTATGAGAATTTTTGGCCTCCATATTTTGCATCTTATGATCAATCCTCAAAATATCTCTCTGCTGAATCATCATCTGGTCTAATAACTCCCTGTTGCTAGGGTCACTTAAAGTAGGCTCACTAAAAGTAGGGGTTCTGGAAGAAGAAGGAATATCCCTAACCTGTCTTCCAGATCTGCAATCAACATGGGACTCATAAGTCTTGATGTTGGCATGCTTAATTGGTCTCTAAGGCTCAATCCTCTCCTCATCAGGTCTGAAATCAACTCATGCATGCTCACAAAGTGTGTAAACGAGAGCAGGGTGCGCTAATCTCCCAGTGGTCTCTCCTAGAGCAATAGATTGAATGTTCATATAAATGATAGAGCCTACATTTATATCCATCACTTGTTGAATACAGTAGATAAGGATGACTCTTTCCTTGGTTACTTCACTATGATGGTTCGTTGAAATCATCTTTCCAGAAATAAAATAATGTCAGGCCTTAGACACTACATTTAACATAGAAAGAGGAAAGTTAACTTTAACTCCATTTTTTATTTTCAAAGACCCTTTGTCACTAGTTAGAAAAGAAATAACTTCATCTAAGGCTTGATCTGTAGCAGAAAAAGAATGATACTGACATCTATAAACATCTTCTAATTGATAAAACTCATTAATTATTCTTGGAGTAAACTCCACCCTTTTTCCTCGAACAAAAACAAAATAATCAGAAGCCTCAGAAAGGTTGGCATAAAATTCCATCACAATCCCAAATTTCTCGTTCAACTTCTCCTCCCAGAATTTGAAAACTCGNAACTCCATTTTTTATTTTCAAAGACCCTTTGTCACTAGTTAGAAAAGAAATAACTTCATCTAAGGCTTGATCCGTAGCAGAAAATGAATCATACTGACATCTATAAACATCTTCTAATTGATAAAACTCATTAATTATTCTTGGAGTAAACTCCACCCTTTTTCTCGAACAAAAACAAAATAATCAGAAGCCTCAGAAAGGTTGGCATAAAATTCTATCACAATCCCAAATTTCTCGTTCAACTTCTCCTCCCAGAATTTGAAAACTCTGTCCTGAATCACTTTTTTTATTTTCTTGAAAACTATGAAATCGAGCATTGACTCTAAAGCTAATAAACCTTTGCTCGTCATATTCTATTTTTCTTTTGCTCGATCTAAGTGTCGTAGAAAATCTAGAAAAAAATGATNCGAGCATTGACTCTAAAGCTAATAAACCTTTGCTCGTCATATTCTATTTTTCTTTTGCTCGATCTAAGTGTCATAGAAAATCTAGAAAAAAATGATAAAAATTCTGAATAAATCCAAAAATTCTGAAAATAAAAAAGTTAAACCACTTTAAACTCAAATCCACTAAGTAAGAGTTTTTCACCAAAGAATTTTCTCAAAATCTCCCAAAAAATTTCAAAATTTTGGATCTAGTCAATGTGAGAAAAATCTATGGTGAAAATAAAAATTTTTTACTTTATATTGTAGTTCTTACCTAAAGAAGATAAAATTCGAAGTTCCATTGCCTCTAAATTGCCTCAAATCCACCCAAAATCAAGTCCTAGGTGCAAAACCTAACGTTGAAGGTGACTTAAAGAGTAAAAATGCAGGATTACCGTGAAAAACATGAATTAAAGGGTTAATTTGCCTCTCTCTNAAAAAATTTCAAAATTTTGGATCTAGTCAATGTGAGAAAAATCTTTGGTGAAAATAAAAATTTTTTACTTTATATTGTAGTTCTTACCTAAAGAAGATAAAATTTGAAGTTCCATTGCCTCTAAATTGCCTCAAATCCACCCAAAATGAAGTCCTAGGTGCAAAACCAAACGTTGAAGGTGACTTAAAGAGTAAAAATGCAGGATTACTGTGAAAAACATGAATTAAAGGGTTAATTTGCCTCTCTCGGGTCAAAGGCACCGTCGACGCCAATGTCAGCGCCGTTGGCGCTAAAGGACTGAAATTCACTATATTGATTTTTCAAATTTTCAATTTCCTTTCAATTTTCTCCAAATTTTTTTAGNACGCCAATGTCAGCGCCGTTGGCGCTAAAGGACTGAAATTCACTATATTGATTTTTCAAATTTTCAATTTCCATTCAATTTTCTCCAATTTTTTTTTAANCTTGTCAACTGGAGCACTTGGATTGATCAACCAATGATTAACAAATCCTCTTTCCTTGATCAATCTCTTCTTTGCAACAACTTTATTGTATAATCTCAGTGCGTCAAAACGAATAAACTTTCTTCTATTTAAAACTCCATACCTTGAAATATTTCTAGATTTGGAAGTCATAGAATCCAAAAATAGAAAGTTTCTAGGCATCCTAAGAAGTTTTTAGGACTTTAAAAACACCTCCCAATAGTTTTATGGATTGAATCCCGCCAAAGTCCACCAAAATTTGTAGAAACCGTCCAACTACTCTCGGCGCCGCCGGCGCTCCCGATGGGCGCTATCTGCACTGAGATCCACTTTCTTGGAGGTCGCCGACGCCAGTGGCCAAATTTTTGTGATTTTCATGTTTCACTCAATTAAATTCCAACTTTTATTCCAATATTAATATTTTACTTAATTTATAATAAATGCAATTGTGTAAGATTATTATCTACAAATATATAAGACACTTAACAAACTAAATAGTAATACATTGACATATAAGTATGGGTTGCCTCCCAAAAAGCGCTTGGTTTAACGTCCTCAACCCAACATACTATTTGCTTAGTTGGGTTGACTTAACATTAAATTTCCTTTAAATTGATGTATGGGCCCTTCATAATAATGTTTCAAACGATGCTCATTAACTTTAAATATCTTTCCAGTGTTAGGATCTTTAATCACAACAGTTCCATGATGAAAGAATTTAATTATCTTAAATGGCCCTAAGCATCTGGATTTCAGTTTTCCTGGAAACAATCTCAATCTTGTATTATATAATAAAACTTCTTCTCCAGGTTCAAATTTCTTCTTAATAATTTTTTGATCATGCCATATTTGCATTTTCTCNAAATATATAAGACACTTAACAAACTAAATAGTAATACATTGACATATAAGTATGGGTTGCCTCCCAAAAAGCACTTAGTTTAACGTCCTCAACCCGACATACTATTTGCTTAGTTGGGTTGACTTAACATTAAATTTTCTTTAAATTGATGTATGTGCCCTTCATAATAATGTTTCAAACGATGCTCATTAACTTTAAATATCTTTCCAGTGTTAGGATCTTTAATCACAACAGTTCCATGATGAAAGAATTTAATTATCTTAAATGGCCCTAAGCATCTGGATTTCAGTTTTCCTGGAAACAATCTCAATCTTGTATTATATAATAAAACTTCTTCTTCAGGTTCAAATTTCTTCTTAATAATTTTTTGATCATGCCATATTTGCATTTTCTANATCATTCCCACTACAATGAAATTCTGGTGAAATGAGATGAGATAAATGTTTATAATATGTATTGTTCCAAATGGGAGCAATTTTAATTCTCTACCCCAATACAATGCATAGAAAATTATTGGTTAATCTTAGGTTTAGTTCCTAAATCCATTGCTAGGCTAGGAGGATACGGGCTCCCACTCCAGAGCTCCCACTTCCCTTCATTTGAAGACTAACTCTTTTTTTAAACACTAAGACCAAATTGGAGATTTTAGTCTATCACCCTAAAGATTCTCCAATTCTTCTGCCAACAAAGAATATTTTCATATTTATTTTCACTTAGTTTCATGAACAAATTTTGCCTTCATGAAATCAAATGTGATCCTTATTCTGTTGTAGAACGCATCCTCCATTTCCCGGGTTATATGTTTCATAATATACTTTAACAAATCAATTAAAAAAATTGATAGGTAAATTAAGTTCAGAGTTGAAAATCATCACAATTTATTTTATATTTTAATTATGGCACATT